>QANW01001292.1:0-35884 GCA_003254865.1 Dryas drummondii | reverse complement strand
TCATGTCCTCTTCTTAACCTATTACTATAAGGAAACCCACTAATATACAATTGTAGTAGAGTTGTACATTAATTATGTTTGTGGATAAACCCACACCGATCCAACAGCCAATCATGGCTGAACATGTGGCTGGTCAGATTCAACTTCAGTGTTTGACTTCTCGGTGGTCAAAACTTTGACCTACACATCATCATAGCTCGGCACTCCCACTGCCAGCTCAGATCGGGTCCCCGCGCCAAGTCCTCCACGCCCGATCCGATCCGACCCGATCTGGGGATCTCCGAAAGTCCGAGTGATCGCCTTGCCTAAAGAATCAACCCGGTTCGGCTCGGCTCGGCACGGAAGAAACCCCGTTTCGGATTCTAGCATCAGCTAGTCATAACCCTGAGGGATCCCCCTCTTCTGGGTCGGTTCGGTCCGGAATCCCGTGTCCGATCCGATCACACATGGACTTCATGTATACTCATAGGCACATGTGTTCGGTTCGGCTCGGCATACCGCCGCCACCCCGAGGAGGATCAGATTGAGACGAAACCGCCACACTTAAATGCACCTGACACAAATCCTCTGACAGATGGAATATCCCAGTCTGCATCCATGACTATTGGGGGAATTTGTCTGAACCTTCCAACCTTGCATTAAATGGAGCATTCAATGCAGCATTGAATGCTGAGGAGGTGAATATCTGTGCATGCAACTAGTTCTGACCAAACGCGTGGGTCTCTGGCAACCATTCATTCACATGCAGGTAACTTACTCATCACAATCTCATTTGCCTATATATATCAACTCATATGTGCAAAATCGACCAATCCATTTTTTTTTATCAAACACTTACACAAAAATTCCCACTCACCCAAGAGCATACCCAACTTGCTGAGAATAACCCAGAACATTTACCTTGTTCTTCCTATTCTCCCAAGTTCATCATTGGATCTTCCTCACTTCCATTCAAACACCATCAAACACACTTCACTAACTTCATCATCGGAGCGTGTTTGGCTGGTACCACACCGGTCCCTCTCCTTTGATCTTGTGTTTGTCTACAGGAAGATCTCACGTCATCATCCAGCAGGACCTCGGATCAGCCAGGTCACTACCTCTAAGTTGTTGCATTTCTCTTATGAAAATTTGCATCAACAAATTGGCGCCGTCTGTGGGAAGATCGACTTCAGCCGTTGCGTTCATCACCACAAGTGCTAAGCTCTTCCTTCACACAGGTCATCATGACTACCATCTTTCGTGACAGCAGTTCTTCTTCGGGAGCGTCTCAGAATGATGAACAACATCAGCCCGAGACACCTGAGAAGACAAGGGGAGCACAACTCCCCAGGACGCCAAAGTCCAAAGGTCCCTAAAAAATCAGGGCTGCTCACAAACTCCTTAAGGAGAGCCAACGACATCTGGCCGCTGAGAATGCGCTCCTCAAGCAGAATAATGAGCTGCTCGCAAAACAGGCCGAACTGGTCGAGGAACTTACGCGTCATCGTGCTCAGCTCGAGAACAGCGACAGATCGGGTTTCCGATCGCGCCGAACCCGAACCGAGCCGGAGGTTTCTTCGCCATCTTCTTCTCGGTAGACCACCCCGGCCGACGTGGACGATCGATCGGCTCGGAAAAACATGGATTGTACATTTCCAGGCTTCGAGGACATGCCCCCGGCCGAACAGGCCGAGTTCTTGAAAGCCCACCGCCTCCTCCAGCAGAAGCAAGCGGCTTTTAAGAGACATTCCCCCGAGGGCCTGGGGGGAAACCGTGCCGATCCGAAAACAAGCCAGCGACCCCCGGCCCGATCCAGGTTGGGGGCCATCAGTCCAATCGATTCGGCCGAACCCAGGGTCCCAATCAGGGATAGACTCGGCCCTACCACCAGCCAAGATCCTCCCCTATCAGGAGCTCATTCGGGGAGGCGATCTGTGAGTGACCGACTGGGATCTACCATGGTCATGTCCGATCGACGATCGGTAGACAAGAGGATCACTCGTCAGCCGGTGAGTAAGAGACTCGGTAACCGGACCGAGCGCTCGGGGGAAACTGCGGACGAGCCGACCCCACCCAATGTGGAAAATCTTGTCCGGACTTTGGTCCAAAGCCAAATCCGGAGTGTCCACGATCGGCTCGGCCAGGTCGAAGTCTCCAGGGGGTATACCGGTAGAGCCGACCACGGGGAAGAGCTTCCCCTCCTGTACACCAGCAGAATCATAGATGCTGAAGTCTCCCGGGATACAAAACCCCCCAAGATGGATCAGTACGACGGGACCAAGGATCCCTACGACCATCTTGACAGCTTCAGATACGCCATGGAGGCCCGCCAGGCATCTGAAGCTACGAAGTGCAGAATCTTCCCTTCAACCTTGAAGGGCTCGGCTCGGGGATGGTTCCGAACTCTCCAGCCGAACTCCATCGACTCCTTCTCCGATCTCCGGAGAGCCTTTCTGACGAGATATCGGGTTGTATCCGAACGACTCTACAACTTGAACGATATGTCGCTCATCAAACAGCAGGAAGGGGAGAGCCTTAAGACCTATCTGATCTGCTTCAACATCGAATACACGAAGTGTGATGATTGTGACGACAGATCGGCTAAGAACGCTCTCATGCAAGGTCTGCTCGCCGGGGGACTCCGCTCCCACCTGATGAGGAACCCTCCATCCACCTACGATGAGCTCTCTGCTGAAGCCACGAAATGGGCGCGGGCCGAGGAGTGGGATGCTCAGGTGGAGGCCCTGAATTCCAAGCCAACCCCGGCCAAACGGAAGGAGGGAGAGGTCGCGAGTCCTAAGCCTCAGGCCCAAACCAAGAAGTCTCGAGTTGAGGAGCCGCGTCAACTTCTGGGCAAGGGGCCCAAGTTTGTCCAGTACACGGAGTACACCCCCCTCAACGCCGGTCTGGAGACGATCTTCTTCAAAGTCAAGGACCAACTCCCAGCTGCAAGGGAGATCAAGGGACCACCCCCAAACAAGATCAGGGAGGGCGTCTTCTGCAAGTACCACTCCCATCACGGCCACGTCACGGGTGATTGCTACGCCCTCCGCGATGGAATTGAGACTCTTGCCCGGGCGGGTAAGATCAACCAATTCCTGGCCGGCGGGCCTAGAGTACCCAAGGCCGTGCTGAAGAAGCCTACCAACACCATCGACGTCCAGGATGCTGCCATCGGATCGATCGGCGGGGGGCCAACCTTTGTGGGAAACTCAAACCGGTCCTGGAAGGAGTACGTCAGACAGGCGGCTCAAGCTCACGAGTCCCTGTCGATTCAAGCGGGTCAGCCCAGCACTTCCAAAAGACAACGGAAAGACTGGGCACCGGTCACCTTTGAGCCAAACGAAGCGAACGAAATCATCTTCCCCCACTATGATTCGGTCGTCATAGTGGCTGAGGTGGTCGGAACTACCATCGCGCGTTCCTTCATCGACGGGGGGAGCTCGGTCAACATCCTCTACCACTCTGCATTCGTGCAGATGGGCATCGGCGAGGACAAATTGGAGACTGACACACCAGCCTTGATCGGCTTTGGGGGAGAAGTGGTCCAGCCCCTCGGACACATCTACCTTCCCCTCTCGCTTGGGAAGGGACCGATCAAAAAGACTTGCATGACGTACTTCATCGTCGTCAAGCAGCAGTCAGCCTATAACATCATCCTGGGCAGACCAGCTCTGGTCGACCTCGACTGTATCGTCCACTACGCCAACCTCCTTATCAAATGTCCGGTGGGCGACGATTGCATTGTCATTCAGGGAGACCAGTGCTCCGCTCGGTTTTGCTACGCCACTTCAATCAAGCAGAAGGGTCAGCTGGCAAACTCGCAGGAACTTGACTCCATCGCTGACTCGGGCAGATGGCCAAGAGCGGAGACGTTCGACTTCACGGCCGAGCCGAACTCGGATTCTCGCCCACTCCCAGCCGAGGCCTGGGAGGAAGTGCCGATCTCGGAGGACACACCCGATCGGCTCGTTCGAGTAGGTGCCCAGCTCGGCCCTAAACAGCGATCAGCCATACTCGACTTCCTCCGCGCCAACGCGGAAGTGTTCGCCTGGTCTTACGATGACATGCCAGGCATATCGTCTGACGTGATCACCCACAGGCTGAACATCGACCCGGGATGCAAACCGGTCCTTCAGAAGAGGAGGTCGTACGATCCGGTCAGGTACGCCGCCATGGCCGAAGAAGTGACCAAGTTGCAAAACAACGGGTTCATCCGGGAGGTCAATTACCCCAACTGGCTCGCCAACGTGGTCATGGTAAAGAAGAACAACGGGAAATGGAGGATGTGCGTGGACTTCACCGACCTGAACAAGGCATGTGCCAAAGACAGTTTTCTGCTACCCAGGATAGATCAGCTCGTCGATGCAACAGTGGGGCACAAGCTTCTCAGCTTTATGGATGCCTATTCCAGGTACAACCAGATCCTCATGCACAAATCTGACCAAGAGAACACATCCTTCATAACCGATCGCGGCATGTACTGCTACAAAGTCATGCCCTTCGGCCTCAAGAATGCTGGAGCCACCTATCAAAGGCTGGTCAACCACATGTTCAGATCTTCCATAGGCAAATCCGTGGAGGTCTATGTGGACGACATGCTGGTCAAAAGCATCAAGGCAGACGACCACGTCAAGGACCTCTCAGACATGTTCAGAGTCCTGAAGGAGTATCAGTTGCGGCTGAACCCAGCTAAGTGTGTCTTTGGAGTTCGGTCAGGCAAGTTCCTTAGCTATCTGGTCAGCCAACGGGGGATCGAGGCCAATCCGGAGAAGATCCAGGCTTTGATCAACATGAAGTCCCCTAGAACACGCAAGGAAATCCAGAGTCTGACTGGAAGAGTCGCCGCCCTGAACCGGTTCATCTCGAAATCCACTGACCGGTGCCTCCCTTTCTTCAAAGCTTTAAAGGGAGCAGGGAAGGGCATAGAATGGACTCCCCAATGCGAGCAGGCCTTTCAAGATCTGAAAAGGCACATGGGGGAACCTCCCATCCTATCCAAACCCACGGAGGGTGAAAAACTTTTTTTCTACCTCTCCGTTTCTGACTCGGCTCTCAGCTCAGTTCTGGTAAGAGAGGTAGGCGGTGTACAACACCCAGTCTTCTATACGAGCCGAGCCCTCGCTGATGCCGAGACCAGGTATCCAAAATTCGAGAAGATGGCTCTCGCCCTGGTCAGCTCGGCTCGGAAATTAAGGCCCTACTTCCAGGCTCACTCAATCGTCGTCTTGACCGATCAGCCGCTCAGACAAATCCTGGCAAAACCCGAGACTTCGGATTGGCTCATCAAGTGGTCAATCGAGCTTGGCGAGTTTGACATCATCTACCGTCCCAGGACGGCCATCAAAGGTCAAGCCATGTCAGATTTCATCTGTGAGTCGACCGCTTCAACGGAAGACCCACCATGCGCCGACGCAATACCAACCGCGTCTGATCCGAACACAAACGGCAATCGCAGCCAGGCTGATCTTCTCACTTGGACCCTGTACGTGGACGGATCTTCCAACGCAATGGGAAGTGGAGCCGGGCTTGTTCTGATCTCCCCAGAACAAGTCGTGATGGAATATGCTCTTCGCTTCAGATTTCAAGCATCTAACAATGAAGCAGAGTATGAGGCACTCATCGCTGGACTCAGATTGGCAAAAGAGCTCGGCGCGACCAAACTGAACATCTTCAGCGACTCCCAACTCATTGTCAACCAGATATTGGGAGAGTACGAGACTCGAGAGCCTAGCATGACTGCCTATCTCGAGAAGACCCGTTTGCTGCTCGGGAACTTCCATGAGTATAAGTTATCCCAAATCCCGAGAGCAGAAAACTGCAGAGCCGATGCCTTGGCACACCTGGCTTCAGCCACGGATACCGGATCCGCCAGGCACGTCCCAGTGGAAATCCTGGATAGGCCTAGCACCGCCGAAGAGGGATCTGCCATCATGCAGACCGAGGCCGAGCCGAGCTGGATGACGCCGATCATCAGCTACTTGGTCTCCGGGATCCTCCCCCAGAAAGGGACAAGGCACGTCTCATCAAGACGAGGTCGGCTCGGTTCAGCATAATCGACGGTCAGCTCTACAAAAGGAGTTTCTCCCTACCCTACTTGCGGTGTGTAACTCCCCAAGAAGGTCAGGATGTGCTGAGAGAAATTCACGAGGGGATATGCGGAAACCACTCTGGAGGAAGAGCCCTCGCCTACAAGACGATCAGACAGGGTTACTTCTGGCCAACGCTGAACAAAGACGCAGATCATCTCTCTCGCGCTTGTGACAAGTGCCAGCAGTTTGCCGCGGTCCCCCGTCAACCTCCCCAATTGCTGACCTCCATATCCAGTCCTTGGCCATTCGCGCAGTGGGGACTCGATCTGATCGGCCCTATGCCGAAGGCGAAAGGGCAAGTAACAATGGCCGTAGTAGCAGTCGACTACTTCACAAAATGGGCCGAAGCCGAGCCCCTGGCCACCACCACATCCGAACGGATGGAGACCTTCGTCTAGAAGAACATCATATGCCGGTTCGGTATGCCGCACACCATCATCGTGGACAACGGCAAACAGTTCGACTGCAAGAAATTCAGGAGTTTTTGTTCACGTCTGAACATCAACTTACGCTTCACCGCTCCTTACCATCCGCAGTCGAACGGACAGGTCGAGGCCATCAACAAGATCATCAAGAAGACCCTGAAGACTAAGCTTGATAATGCTAAAGGGAATTGGCCTGAACTCTTGCCAGAGGTGCTATGGTCCTACCGAACTTCCTATCGCAACTCCACAAAGGAAACACCTTATGCATTGGCATTCGGAACCGACGCTGTCGTCCCGGTCGAAATGGGGACTCCTTCATTCCGGACCGGCACATACAATCCCGAGACCAATGACATCGGACTTCGGCTCAGCTTGGACATGATCGAGGAGAGGCGAACCGACGCTAATCTCTGCCGAGCCGCTTACCAACAGAGGGTAGCCAAATGCTACAATTAAAGGGTCAGGCCCAGGAGCTTCGGATTGGGCAGTCTCGTCATGAAGAAGAATCCCCTTCCTGTCAAGGAGAGCTCATTCGATCCAAACTGGACCGGGCCATACCGAATCACAGGCATAGTCAAGCCTGGCACTTACAACTTGGCCACTCTGGCCGGGAAGCCTCTCAAGCATAGCTGGAACGCGGAACACTTGAAGACTTATTATCAGTAGAATGTAGTTAAGGTCGGGGACTGTCCGACCTAACATTCGTTCCAATCAATGAAAGGATGAACACATTTTGACTCATCTTTTTCTCTTTTTTGAAGCAAACACTGGGGACTCTACTTCTATACACTTTCAACAAAAAGGAAAGAGCTAAGTGTTTCCTTCGAAAAAATGATAAACCCATGTGCCGAGCCGAAGTGCCATTTTCGGCCCGACGCTCGGTACATTACAGACTCATCAGGTCTATAAACTCATGTGTTGAGCTGGCGCGCCATTTTCGGCCCGATGCTCGGCATATCACAGACTCATCAGGTCTATAAACTCATGTGTCGAGCTGGCGCGCCATTTTCGGCCTGATGCTCGGCACATTACAGACTCATCAGGTCTATAAACTCCTGTGCCGAGCTGGCGCGCCATTTTCGGCCAAATCCTCGGCATATTACAGACTCATCAGGTCTATAAACTCCTGTGCCGAGCTGACGCGTCATTTCCGGCCCAATGCTCGGCATAGTACAGACTTATCAGGTCTATAAAAATCTCTGTCCGAGCCGAAGCGACTTTCTACAGTCCTAACGTTCAACATGATATTTCTAAAAGAAAAATATACACTCCAACCAAAACTTTCATCGTGCATTCCGAGCCGATCTGAAAGTAGGTTTGAATATTTTTCTCAAAAAACAAAATTCCTAAACATCTCAATGGGTATGCTGAGCCTATCCGGGATCACTAGGGTTTTCAAATTCCTACTTATCTTCGCTTTGCTTATCAAGCTGATCCGAAGACAAGTTATAATTTATCATTACAGATTATCCCATCGCGATCGCTCGACCGAGCCGATCTCAATATGCCTTCGTTTTTAGCATGAACGTTATTTTTTCATTATTTTTCTTACCTATTTTTACTTGTTTTTGTCTCTAAGTTCCATATCCAAGCCGAACTGGCAACAACTTGTTTAAAAAAAGAAAATTCTGAATAAATTAACAATAACTCCAAAAACATAAGTAAAATTGTTCAAAAATATATTAAGCCCGAGCCACACCTCGGCTCGGGAATAAACAAAAACAAAAATACAGTTTAATTCAGGCAGATCGCTCGGCAGGCCCCTCCTAGATCGACTCGGTGGACTTCTCGGGCGTCTCCTCGCCGAGCTGCACCACCTCGACCCTGCCAATCTGCATCTCAGCGTTGGGATCGGATTCGGGGACCGGGGGAATCGGGGTCGGCTCGCACTCAGGCAGCGGAGTATCCTCCGGAGTCGGCTCGGCCGCTGATACGACCGCTTCGGCGGGGACTTGGCGATCGGGAAGAGGAAGCTTGTCCTGCTGACTTCCCTGGGTATCCTCCTTACCGTCGGACTCGCCGAGGAACGAGACATCCCAGTCCGGCCTCTTCGACCGGATCTCCTCCAAAAGCTCCTGATACCCTTCAAAGTGGGCATCAGCCAGCGCCTGGACGCTCGGAAGCTCGGCCCGGCGCCGAGACTCAGCCGCCCTTCGTTCGGCCTCCTCAACATCCTGCTGGAGCTGGTCGGCAAGTTGCCCCAGGTCGGCCAGCTTCTGCTCTGAGGTTAGAAGCTCCTTCCCGAGCCGAGCGACCTCCACCTCTCTCTCGGCCAGCTTGGACCGCAGACCCGCCGACCGCTCGCGCTCGGCCTTGACCGCCCGCTCGGCCTCGGCCAGTTTCTCCCTGAGCTCTTGGTTCCGTTCTCGAAGCCTCCCCATCTTTGCCTTAGCCTCGACAGCGGCGTGGGCAGATTCAAATTGCTTCAGGGTGAGCTGCAAAAAAAAAAAAAAAAAATTATTATCATTAATCCGAACCGAGCGGATAAACATAAATCCGAAGTGAAAAGAACTTACCAAAATAGCGTGGCGAGACGTGCTCAGAGCTTTTTGGCTGAAGCTCGGCTCCTCCTGACCGGCCCAGAGCCCCTCCTGTATCTTTGGCGTTATCACGCGCTTAAGGCCCGTGACGAACGATTCGATGGAGGGGTCTACTTCCACCGTCTTCAAAGATGCCGAGCCAGACGCTTCAGCACCGGGACCACTGGGCTCGGCCCGAGCCCTTTTCTCCACCCGAACCTCGGTCTGGGGGCTTTCCTCTTTTCTCCTTGCCGAGTCGATCTTGGCACAGAAGGTCCGGGCTGAGCTGTCGCTGCGACAGGGGCCTGGACCGGCTCGGTTGGGGCCCGCCCCGCGGCCCTCCTCTGGACGCTCCACGCCGCCTTCTTCCTTAGACGAGCCTCCAGCTCGGTGGGCGCCATTCCCTTCTCGGCTCGCGAATTCCACCTGGGTACGAACCAGGAGATCCCACTCGACCTGATTTGGGTTTCCCCGAGTAGGAGGTTGACAGGTATTCTGGGGGCGAGCTTCTCACTGCGGCGATCTGATCCCTGAGTTCGCCCCGGAGTTTGTACTTGTTCCAGCTAACTGCAAAAACGAAACATAAAGAGTCAGTTTCAAAAAAAAAAAAAAAAAAAAAAAAGCAAGAAAATAAACAAAGTCACTCTCGGATCGGCTCTTCCAGACATCCAGTGCCCACCTGGAATCCTAAACGCCCTAGGGACCCGAGCCGGAGTGGCACTGCTCGGATCGGCGAATTCCCAATCCCCAGAAACGAAGAAATATCTCTTTTTCCATGTCTTCTGGGAGGAGGGATTCCCACCGAAGAGTGGCCCCGAATACGCCTGGAGGTTGTAGAATCCGAGCTCGCTCTGCTTCGACCTCAGCGCGTAGTTGCAGAAAAGAAGATCCTTGTCTGGCACACACGTGTGCACCTTGTGCCACAAGATGTGCATAGATAAGATTATTCTATACACATTTGGGTTTAACTGGTGCGGCGCCGCGCCGATCGTGGCGAGCCAGTCCTGCAGGAAGGGGTGCAGAGGAAGCCGAATCCCGTTCTCGAACATTTCGGGGTACATTGTCACCCATCCTGTTGGGGGTCGGCTCGGCTTCTCTCCCCCGATCGGCAACCTCGTCAATACGGAGTCGGGAACTGAGTACCTATCCCTCAAGTCCCCGAGATGATATTCGGTCATCTCATTGGGGATCTGATCGGCCTTACACTCCAATTCTTCGTAGAAGTCCGGTCGATCGGACTCCCCGTCACCCCCTGAGCCGAGGTCGACGCCTCGTGACCCCTGTCCCTTTCACTTGAGCCCGAGGTGAGTCTACTCGGGATGGTTGCGATCGGCTCGACGTCAAGATTTACTGGTCCGGCCACCCAATCCTCCTCGTCATCGCCTTCGGCCACCCCTTGTTCCCGATCGGAACTCAACACTTCGGGGTTTTCCTGGTCCCCTCGGGCTCGGCGTTCCTCGCCTGGGTTATGATCCAGCGCCGAGCCGACCTCGTCCAACTCTTCGGATAAACCGTCCCAACTCGCCTCACCCGCCGGTGGGCTTCGGCTCAGCTCGGCGTCGCTCTCCCCATCAAATGCCTCCCCCGAGCCGAGCCTACCACTTGAATCGGTTGTTGACATGGCAAACACTTTCTCTCACTTTCTCTCTTACCTTTTTGGATCAAAAAGTACTTTCTCTCAAGAACACTCAAGAACACACACCCAAAACCCGAAAATGCAGAAAACTCAAAAATGAGGAGAATCACTTACTGGTTTTCCTCCGCCCAAAGTTTCCGCCCCTAACACCCTCGGAACCACCTCGCCTATCGCCGTACGTGGTCGGATTTGGGATCGAACCACCACTCAATCGACGGGGAGAGAGAGAATTTCACGGTGAGAGAGAGAGAGAGAGAGCTTTCTGAAAACTGAAAGTGAAAATGAGGGAAGAGAGAGAAACCACCACTTTTATATCCCCATGCAAACCAATCTCAGCCATCCGAAAGTGGCGCTTCAAATTCCAGATCTTGACACCTGTCAAAACATTCAAAATACCCATAAATGAGGTGACCCTTACGTTCCCCCATGCAGAAACCAAACGTCCCTTCACCTATCCCCGAGATATTTTGGCCAAACACAGTCATCACCTGTTCGGATCTTCAGGAACATGGACCTGTTGAGTTCGGCTCAGATCAAGCAACATGCCATTTTTGGGAAGGTCACCACACTTCAGCTTCCAATCCACCACTGTCCGCTCGGATCGGAAGCTGGGGGACTCCTGTTTGTGGATAAACCCACACCGATCCAACAGCCAATCATGGCTGAACATGTGGCTGGTCAGATTCAACTTCAATGTTTGACTTCTCGGTGGTCAAAACTTTGACCTACACATTATCATAGCTCGGCACTCCCACTGCTAGCTCAGATCGGGTCCCCGCGCCAAGTCCTCCACGCCCGATCCGATCCGACCCGATCTGGGGATCTCTGAAAGTCCGAGTGATCCCCCGTTTCGGATTCTAGCGTCAGCTAGTCATAACCCTGAGGGATCCCCCTCTTCTGGGTCGGTTCGGTCCGGAATCCCGTGTCCGATCCGATCACACATGGACTTCATGTATACTCATAGGCACATGTGTTCGGTTCGGCTCGGCATACCGCCGCCACCCTGAGGAGGATCAGATTGAGACGAAACCGCCACACTTAAATGCACCTGACACAAATCCTCTGACAGATGGAATATCCCAGTTTGCATCCATGACTATTGGGGGAATTTGTCTGAACCTTCCAACCTTGCATTAAATGGAGCATTCAATGCAGCATTGAATGCTAAGGAGGTGAATATCTGTGCATGCAACTAGTTCTGACCAAACGCGTGGGTCTCTGGCAACCATTCATTCACATGCAGGTAACTTACTCATCACAATCTCATTTGCCTATATATATCCACTCATATGTGCAAAATCGACCAATCCATTTTTTTTTTATCAAACACTTACACAAAAATTCCCACTCACCCAAGAGCATACCCAACTTGCTGAGAATAACCCATAACATTTACCTTGTTCTTCCTATTCTCCCAAGTTCATCATTGGCTCTTCCTCACTTCCATTCAAACACCATCAAACACATTTCACTAACTTCATCATCGGAGCGTGTTTGGCTGGTACCACACCGGTCCCTCTCCTTTGATCTTGTGTTTGTCTACAGGAAGATCTCACGTCATCATCCAGCAGGACCTCGGATCAGCCAGGTCACTACCTCTAAGTTGTTGCATTTCTCTTACGGAAATTTGTATCAACAAAATACTATACCTAATGGAGTATAACAGCTAGGATTTTGGAATTTTTGTTTGTCTTGCTTAACTGTGGAATTTAAATCTAAGTATTTATGTAATTCTATTCACACCCAAAGGTTATACAAATTTAGTTCTTTTTTTTTTCTTCATACCCTTAGACAATAAATTCATGGCTAAGATTTTTTTTTTTTCCAAGTCTAAGATTAAAAGTTAAAGCATAAACAAGTAGAGAAAAAGCAAACATAGGATCCGGATGCGATTAGCTAGGTAACCGCCTAAAACTACGCTTTTGTTTGTTGTTATGGTTTTAGAGTCCTACCAAGTTTATCTAGTTGTCCTCAATTTCCACATGTCAAGTTCTTTGGGGAAGGGAGAACAAGGATTATTATATAGCACATATCTTCTCAAACGGATAAAACCCAAACCATGTAATTAAGGAAGAATTTTGAAAAGCTACGAAGAACTATAGCACGGTCAGGCCTGATAATGGCTCTACTCTGTTTGTAAACCTCAAATAAAAATAACCCCACAATATTCTCACACAAATCTAACTAATAAAACCAAGAGAGATGATAGAAGCAAATAAGAGCAAAAAGAGAATATGACTTTTCATTAGTCTCTCACATTGTAAATGCATTCACTATATCTCAGTTGTATGTTATGACAAAAGTCAAAATACAAATTGATTGTTGGTACCAGACCCAAAAGGACTGCCACGTGTCACTTCCTGAAAAATCGCAACATGAAAAGGAAGAGGACAACAAAAGTCAAGGTAGTCAAACTTATGGCCGAGAAAACCATTTCTCAACCATGCTACTTTTCTCGGCCTCGCTTTAGTTACTACGTATACAATCAGCCGTCCAATACTCCCGGTCGTGCAGATCAAGAGACAAAAGGAATAAAAAGTGATGTCACCCAAGAGATAAACTATAAAAAGCAGCACAACAAATGTCACTATCTCAGGCAGAGAAAGGACAGGCGTGGCACAAAAGGCAGCTGACATAGTACAAAGCTAGGTGAAGAGCTGAAAGGGAAAAGTGGGATTTCGTGGACCCTAAATGTGGAACCCATCTGAAGAGGAACCTTGGCAAACCCTAGCCATAAACCCCAGTATAAAAGAGAACTTTTCAGAAGATTCAAGGATCATCAATAACTCCCAAAAAAACAAACTCAAATCCCAAAAAACCTTTCCTGAATAATCAGAGCATTGTCTTCTCAATCGATTTTTCTTAAGGTTTTTAGTTAGTTGTCAATCTATTATTATCATCCTTGTTGCTTTGTGTTTGATTTTCAAGTGATTTATTTCCTCTTGCAATGTCCCTTTTTTGGACTGAAAGAGTGAAAGTGTTCTTGTCATTTAATAGCTTTTACCATATTTTCTATTTTTCTTTTATGTAGGTTTTCAACCATGAGTAGTATGAAAGGAATTTACCCTTTACTCTGAATGTTGATATGAATGCACATTTATTTATGCATACGTTTGACTAGTCTCTTACCCTCCTAAACTATTAGGATTTTAGTGCATTTAAGAGGTTAATTCTCTTTGCATTTAGGTTATTACCCAGTGAGTAAAAGTCATTTGTTAACCAAATTTGTTCTCTGCCAGTTCTTATTTTGGTTGTTGTTTTTTTTTTTTTCAAATGATATGGTCAGATTTGTGGTAAGAACTACCATTAGTTACCAATCTCACCCACTTCATATTTCTCTTATTTTTCGCTTTAAGGTTATTTGCTTTTATTTGAGTCAATCTGAATTGATCCCGATATCAACCACTTTTGAGTTTACACACCGAGTCCAACTTTACATAGATTGAGTGAAGTCATAGCACAAGACTAGGCAAGAAAAAAGCCTTGGTCGAGACTCGTTACTAGAATCTCGGCCCATAATCGCCTGATCCAAACCTCGGGCCATTTATCTCGGTCGAGGTTTTCCCTGTTTTTATTCTGTCTTCTAAGGATGGTGTCAGGCCTGCACCTCTTCGCTTACATGGCATTAGAGGTCCCATTTTTTAGTCGAAATAGATTTGGCACGCCCAGTGGAACCTAGGACTGAGCATTGGGTAGGTTGGGAAAACCGCCACTACTTGCACAACCATCGGTCGGAGCAAGCCAACGTCTATCGGGTTGGCAGTTGGAGCGTGTCGGAGACGGGTTAAGCTGACAAGGCTTCTCTCTCTCTCTCTCTCACCGGAATTCAGGCAATCAGCGACGGAGACAGGTTAAGCCAAGATTTTCAATCAGCAGAAGCAATTCAAGCACCACGAGTTGAGCCAAGGTTGTATAGGCATGACCACTACAACGATGGTGGAGGATAGAGGCAACAGCGCCAGTAGCAAAGGTCATATGGCAGGCATGATGAGCCAGGAAGAGATTTCATGCCAGGATAATAGAATTTGTCTAGAGAAGAGATCGAGGAAATGTTACATGGAATGGTGTCAAATGCCAGCATACACCCAACCTTTTTCACCTGAAATCTCGAACTATGACTTTCCGAGAGGTTTTAAGACTCCCGACTTTTCACTGTTTAATGGTATCGACGGTGCTTCGACCATAGAGCACATTGACCGTTTTACCACTCAATGAGGCGAATACGCCAAAGATTAATGGTTGAAGTTGAAAATGTTTGCTAGCTCTTTGACTGGACCTGCCTTTTCTTGGTTCATGGCCTTACAACCGAACTCGATTAGGAGATGGTTTGAGCTAGAAGAAATGTTCCACAAGTATTTTTACTGGCCGGAGAGGGAGGTCTCCATCACAGACCTAGCTGGTATGAACCAAGGCGAAGCCGAGCCAACTTTTGGGCATATTAGAAATTTTCAACAAGCTCGAAGCAAATGCTAGACAATTATACCTGAGAGAGAATTAGTGGATATGGCTCTATGAGGGTTGAACTTCCAATATAGAGAGCATTTCAACCAGACCAATTTTCATGATTTGTTTAAATTGTTCGAAAAAGTATCAAGGTACGAAAGCATGCTCAAGGAGGAAGAACAAAGGAAAGTGGTCGTGAAAGGCCAATACTACAAGAGCTCTCCAGTATATATGGCTAAATTCGAATAAGAAGCTGAGTACTTTGATGAAGAGTTCGGCGCAGAAGCAGTCGCGGTCCAGATCGTCTTGGATGAATTCTTTATTTGTACCGCTTTAACCAAATACACATAATTGGGCCAGAAGCAGACTATCATGGTCAAAGGAAAGAATGTGTCACCCCATGTGGTGGTAAACAAGGATTACTCTTTTGCCATCACTAAAATTGACAAAATCTTCGACTGTTTTCATAAAGTCAGGAAGATTAAGTCATCGCAGGGGATGAGAATCTCAAGTAAAGAGGAGATTGGAGATAGGCTCTACTGCAATTACCATGAATGGTGCGTAACTTTTAGAGAGTATATGCAAAGGTTGGTTGATAAGAAAGAATTGGAATTCCCTTCAAAAGATAAATGACATGCCTCGGTGGAAAAGGCACATTTTTAGGGCGAAAGCCAACATGGTCGACGTTGAATTTGAAGCTAACAATCCGGCAAGGCAAAAAGAAGGAAAGGGAGCCCAAACAATCACCAAAGGAATAGCAGGAATGATCTTTCCTCCGTCATTTATTCCTCTCCTAGAGGCCAAACACCATCACAATTAACCCATAAACCATCCCTTCACCAAATTTCAAAACTCATCATCACCGTCATTGCAAGAGAAGTTTGGAGGCACTTGAGACATGAAGCCACTTTGAGCATCCTTGGAGGAGTGAAAACATCTTGGAGGCTTGGTTTCATCATCTAGTCTTCTCATTTTACTCTTGATTTCATTTATATTTCATATTGTGATGTTGTTTGTACTTTTTATGACTAGGGAGAAGTTTCTTGATTTGGGGCTAAGGATGTAGCCCTAACCCAACTATGTAATGACTCTATGATTTGTGATATAAATGTCCTTTTGGATATGTATGCTCTTATGCTAGTTTAAAGATCATGATTTGTATGCGTGAATTTACCACTTGTGCATATGAGAAATGTTGTCATGTAGAAATTAGAGATTGGTAACCTTCAATTTCTAATGCATGTTGCATAAGAGTGTAGCAATTTAAAAGCATCTTGGTTTGATTGTTTTAATTGCTTGGATTTCTCAACTTTAGAACTTTATGCACCTAGGGTTTGGTATGACATGAATCTTAGGTAGTTAGCCATCACCTTGGTTGGGGTAGTTGATAACATGAATGTGGATATGCCTTAATTCACTTTGACTAAGGGTTAGAAGGGAATCTAATATATCCAATTTGACATAATCACTAATTGCATTGTTTGTTATATGAGAAGGTTAGTATGCATTCCTAATAACCTCAAACCTTCATCATTATTGAATTTAACTTGTACTTGAATTTGCTTACATTTCCATTTGTTAATTTCAAATTCTAGTATTACTTATCATCAATCAATCAAATAACAACTCAACACTATACATTTACACATACCATTATGCTTAGTCTTGGCTTTACATAGTACATGGTAGGTTGTTTGTTAGTTTTATAACCTTAAAATCATTCTAGCTTGTGATGAAAGTCTCAATCCAATCTCTTGGGTACGACAACCCCCTACTTCCATTTTCATACTAAAACTTAACAACCTTACACTTGAGGTAAATAAATAACACCCCCTTCCGACCTTCCCCCTTCCTGCCAATCTCTCATTCGCCTCCACCCATCTTCCCCCCTTTCCTGCCAATCTCTCACTCGCCTCCACCCTTTTCTCCCTCTCATCTCACTCCCTGGTTCTTAGTTCTCTCTTTTTGAGAGTTTTCTTGACCCTTTTGTGGTGAATTTGCTTGAGCTCTATACTCAGATCTGGAGGTCACTCCTCCCTTTTTTCTTCTCCTTAAGTTCTTACCACCAAGTATTCGGTGGCCACTACTTTCGTCACTCTCCGCTTCTCACCCTGCCATCTTCGTTAGATTCGAGACTCCTCTTTAATCTTCGGCGAAGATAGTTGGATCGTGGTTGTCACAAAAGCAAATAAGTCGCTATATCATCAAAGATGTGCGTTTCGGCATGGGTGTTCGCACCTTCATCTTCCTTGGCTTCTCTTGGCCTTTCAGTGCCTTTCTGGCAACTCTAGTGGTGGTGGTTTCTTCTCGGTGACAATGTGACGAGATCTTGGGATTTTTGTGGGCTGCCTTGCTCCTTTCCACCTCATGAAGGTTTTCTTCTTTCGAACCATGGTGGTGGCGTGGCTTCTCTGGAACACTCCTTTAGCGTTTGGACTTTTGCTTGGATAGGCCTATTTGTTTGGGCTTTATGTTTGTTGTTTGTTCAAGCTTTGTATTTTTTGTGCCTTTTGAGCTCTATTAATGCTTTACTTTTTTCGACAAAAAAAAAAACCCTCTTTTTATCTAATCTCAATTCGGGCACACTTAGGTGATTTCTACTTGTTTTTCACGTGATTTGGATGAAGATTTTCTGGGTCTCTCCTTGTAGGGCTCTCTCAAGGGTAAGGCTTTATATATACGAATTTTCTTAAGTCCTCTTCAATTTTCGTGTGTTAATAATATCAAGTTTCAAACTAGGGCTTTCTTTGTATGTGTTTTCCTTTGATGATTATTGACTTGGTTGGTCTCTATTGATCATGGGTACGTTTATTTTACATGAATTCTGAATTTTTCAACATTGTTCATGATTCTTGCTGGGCTTGGTTCAATTTTTAATTTTTTATTAATGGGCATGAATTTTGATTTTTTATTTTGAATTTCATATTTACTTGTTTTCTTTTATGCTTGGGCTTTGATAAAATTCGTGTTCTTTGCCTTGCATATTGATTGGATTTCAATAAATTCATGTTTTTGTAATTCTTATCAGGTTGATCTTAAATTCTGGGTAAATAAAAGAAATTTTGGGTTGTTTTTAAATTTCTTAATTGTAAATTTTAGACCTTAAGGTTGGATAATTAAAACATGTGACAATAGAGTCTTAGTCCATATCTGGTTAACTCGTATATGCACCTTTCTTTCCTTCACATGGATAATGGAATATAGTCTTGTTTGGTCTTATAGTTTATTTGACTAGTATAGCGAACAAAAGAGTACTTAAGAGGTCAAGACCTACCACTAGGATTATAAATTTTTCTTATGTAACAATTTAATTATCCACTATAAATTCTATTAATTGCCTTGAATTTTAAAGCAAACTTGATATTTACTCTAATATTTATTCTTTGAGATCCTTTGTTCATGATGCATTGGCATATAGTATCTATCTATCACTGTCTTGGGGTAATTTTCTGTATTTTAGATATCTTTATGTTGTGTGCTAAACTCTACTATCGTGTAATTGCTGTCACTAACACATATGCATTATTGTGACAAATCAGTTTTTTGACTTCTTTCTGATTCCTCAGCAGTCACACCAAAGGTTCTGCAGTACCAACACAAAATAAGTCTTAGTCTGAGGCCTTAATCTACATAATTTGAGTAGTGCTCTATATATAAACTAAAAATGTCTTAGTGGTTGTAGAGGCCAAAAAATTTAGCATGGACAGTGGTAGTTCTCTGAAATTTGCACTAAATTTTAGGAGTGCAGTTTTTTCCTCTTCATTTTATGCTATTATTGTTTTTTTCTTTAAAGAGATAAGGCTAACAGAAAGGTGTAATAAAATGTAGATCCATTATTTTTTTTGTTTTTTGGAACATGGATGTGTCTCGTTTTTAATAAAGCCAAGTAGTGTGACTTTTTATTGATCAAAACTCAAAGCAATACACGCAATGAATAAGATGTCCATTATTTAAGAGAAAAGATCAAAAAGAAAAACATAGAGTTAGGCCTCATAAAGCAAAATCCAACTATCTAAGTGCTGCCCTCCAATCTAGAATTATATTGGATAAATATACACCCCTGAAATCACTAGTAACAGATGTCCAAAGGGAGTACCAAAAAACTACTCAATCCCACAATTCTTCAACATCTGCTCCTCCTGGCCATCATTCTGCAATTCCAAAACACCTTGGCCTTCTTAACCCCACCAAAGAATAGCACCCTTCTGGCATTATCCACATTACCCCTGCATTCTGGAATAAATTTGACCACAGCTTTGCTGCTACAGAGCACTAAAGAAAAATATGATCAACACTCTCCCCTTGAACCTTACAGATAACACACCAGCTTGGAGATAAACAAACATTTGACATTTTTTTTTTGTAGAATATCACAAGTATTTATCTTTCCAAGAGCTACTAACCAAGCCAAAACTCTTACTTTTGGAGGAACGTTTGCTTTCCAAATCAAGCCTACCGGTAGAAAGAGACTACCATCGCCATGCCCACATAAAAAAGTAACAAAAGACTTTGAAGAGAAGAAACCTTTAGAGTCCAATTTCCAGACTCTTGAATCTCTAGTGGATGACAAATGAACTTTCTCAAGTACTAAGAGTAAGGATGACAACTCCTCCACTTCTAAGTCATTTAAATTCCTTCGAAAACCCAGGTTCCAATTTGGTTGAAAATTAACTCCCTCTGCCATCTCTGCCACTGATAAACCATGATGATCTGACAAATTATACAACCTTGGGAAACAAATTTTGAAAGCCTCATCTCCTCCCCAAACATCCTCCCAAAATCTAACATTTTCGCCATTCCCTACAGCCAGCTTACAACACACTATAAAATTATTATAGCCTCTTGATATATGTCTCTAAGGGCTTCGACTTGACCCTTTCCTTACCTCATTTGAATCCCAACCACTCTCTTGGTTTCCATATTTACTTCTAATCACTTCATGTCATAAAGATTCTCTCTCCAAAAGATATCTCCAAAGCCATTTCCCCAATAAAGCCATATTTTTTGCCCCCAGGTTCCCTATTCCCAATCCCCCTAATTGCTTTGACTGAGAGACAATATCCCATCTAACCAGATTAAACTTTCTCCCTTCCCCAACTCCTTCCCAAAGGAAATTTCTCATTAGTTTCTCCACCCTTTTAGCTACCCCATTTGGAATTTTAAATAGTGATAAATAGTAAGTTGGAATACTCCCCAAAACAGCCTGAATCAAAGTAAGTCTTCCTCTCCTTGATAAGAACGTCTTCTACCAATTTTCCAGTCTTCTCTCTATCATTTCCATTACCAGATTCCAAAAATTTGTTGCTCTCGGATTACCCCTCAGAGGCAAACCCAAATACTTCATAGGCCAAGCACCCACCTCGATCACAACCCCAATCAGCCGCTAACATCTGCACTTTACTCTCTTCTGAATTAATACCCGCTATAGCATACTTTAAACGATTAATTTTTAATCCTGAGACTACACAAAAACATTCAAGAACATCTAATAGATTTTGCCACATTTGCTCATCTCTAGTGACAAAAAAGATGGTGTCATAAGCAAATTGGAGATGAGACACTTGCACTTTTTTCTGTCCCACTTTCAACCCTTCGATCAACTGTCTCTCCCTTGCTTTTTCGATCAATTGACTAAGCCCGTCTACCACAATCATGAACAGGAATGGCGATAGAGGATCACCCTGTCTCAAACCTTTAGAAGCCCCAAATTTTCCACTTGCTCTTCCATTTATCATTATAGAAAAATTTGCAAACCTCAAGCAACCCGCAATCCACCTTCTCCATCTGGCCCCAAAGCCCTTCCTTTCCATCACAAAGTCCAAAAAATCCCAATCCACATGATCATAGGCCTTTTCAAAGTCAATTTTAAATACCAGACCTTCAATTTTCTTCATTCTCACCTCCTCAACTAACTCATTGGCCACCAAAACAGCCCAAAATCTGTCTATTCTTCACAAAAGCACTTTGTGCAGATGATATTGTTGCACTTAAAACCTCCCGTAATCTGGCTGCCAACACTTTTGCTAAAATCTTGTAGAAACTCGATACCAAACTAATTGGTCTATAATCCCCAATTCTTAAAGATTTCACCTTTTTCCGGAATGAGGCAAATATATGTCTCATTTGTAATAGCATTAACCACTCCAGTTCTGTATAATTCTTCAAACACCTTGAGCAGCTCCTTTTTCACCACATCCCAACATCTTTGAAATACTAACATCGTAAAACCGTCTGGTCCTGGTGACTTGTCCTGACAGCAATCCATGATAGCTCTTCTTATCTCATCTTCCTCAAAAGGTTTTTCGAGCCACCTTGCTTATTGATCTTCTATTGGACTCCAATTCAGCCTATGAATTCTACTAGTTCGCCTTTTTGAATTATTATATAGATTTGCAAAAAATTCAATAATTTCTTGCTCAATCAACTTCCTGTCTTCCACTATCACTCCTTCTCCTACTTCTAATTTTTCAATGTAGTTACTCTTCCTACTTCCATTTGCAATTGCATGAAAGAATTTAGTATTACTATCTCCTTCCCTCGCCCATTGCACTTTTGCCCTTTGCCTCCAACGAATCTCCTCTCTAAAAGTTAGCTGACCCAACTTGTTTCTGAGAGATACCCTTTCTTCTCTTTGTACAGAGTTTAAACCTTCTCTTTCCTCGATACAACTCCTTTAATTTTTCCTCCGCTTCTCTTTTCTCAAGTCCCACATCCCTAAACACCTCCTTGCTCCACACTTTCATTTTTTGTTTCAAAAATTTCATTTTCTGCATAAATTTATAACCTTCTCCCCCTTGAAAGACTGCTCACCCCACCAATTCTTTATGTTCTTGGTCAATGATGCTCCATCCACTCATTCTCAAATCGAAAAGGAGCTGGACCTCCTTTCACAGAAATTGTATCTAGTACAATGGGGCAATGATCTGAAATGACTCCAAGCATAACAGATTGCCTAGCATTTAGAAACATCTATCCCCACTCCTTTGAGAAAAGGAATCGATCTAATCTGCAGCACACTGCCTCCTCCCTCATGTTAGACTAGGTAAATTTTGCATTCATCAAATCTAAATCACATAACTCTGCCTCCCGAATGAAATCATTAAACTCCCTCATACTCCTAGTTTGCCTTCCCTCATTTGATTTTTTGGAGGGAAACCTCACTATATTAAAATCACCTCCTAAACACCAGAGGGGTCCGTAAAGACCAAAAAACCCAGCTAACTCCTCCCAAAAAGCGTTCCTCTCCCTTGCCTTGTTAGGCCTGTATATTCCAAATAGCCACCAATTTTGCCCTTGGACGCCTTGTATTTTAATTGAAACCGTGAAATTTCCTATCACCGATTCCAATACTGAGACGATCCTCGTATTCCACATCACTACTACACCACCATTTCTACCCCACGCCGGCAAAAAAACCCAATCCGTGTACCTGGACCCCCAATGCTACACAACAATTTCCTATCGATTTGGACTTCTTTGTTTCTTGTAACATAATAATATCAGCCCCACTTCTAATCAATTGATCTTTCACCACTCTCCTTTTATTGCTACTACCCAAACTCCTTATATTCTAGCTAACAATTTTCATGGATACTCTTTCCTTTCCCCTTGTCACTCCTCATTACCTTCTTGTCACTCCTCATTACCTTCTTGTCATAATTAATCTCACATTTCAAAATTTTCAACTCCCACCTCCCTTTAACCCCTTTGCAGCTTCTGCTCAAGTTTGTTGGCCCCTTTTTTTCTCTCCACCTGTGTAACTGAGACATCCATCTTTGCCAGCAACTCTCCCATTCTTTCCACAGAGGCATACTTTTCTTCAGCATCATCCTTTCCTATAATCTTATCTTCCGTATTAGTACCCTCAATTTTTTGCTAATGGAATAAGCCTTCACTTCTTCTTGTATAACAAAGTAATTTCTCCTTTGACACCAAGGCCCCGACTTCTTTTTTCTCTGTTTCTAACACTTGTTGTTCCATATCTTCCCCTATATCTGCAATAAGTTCTTCTGCATCAGGGATCTTTTGTCCATTTTCAAAATTCTTTCTAGAAAACTGTCTCCAGCCATTATCACCTTTTTTTCAAGGGTGACTCTTCATGTGCATGCCTCTTCAACTCCCTTCATAATTCTTCTGATGGGTATTGATAAGCCTTGCTGCTGCCACATGTCATATCGTACACCAGATCGACTGACACTAACAAAACCATAATGAGAATAGAGATCACTAGAGACTCTACAGATAGGCAAAGAAAGAGGTCGAATTGCAATATGCAAGTCCTCGTTACCCTCCTTAAAATGCAGAACACCGTGCAGAAAACTAGTCTAATTCCATTGGACTTTGATTCTTCAAAAAATTACTCAAACTTCTTTGTTTTTTTTTTGTCCACTTCGATGAATCCTCCACATGCATCACCGATTTGCTTGAACAAATGCTCTGACCACAAGTGCAACGGTACCCCATCCGTTGCTATCCAGCCTCCATAACTCACTATCTTCCCTGGTTGTTCTTCAGGCTTTGGTCCCAGCTGAATAGAAGAATATTAGATTGTCCCTTAATGGACAATATGCCCCTCCCTAGAATCTCTTTTGCCTCATTACCACAATTACTCGTGAAAAAAGCTCTATTATTTTGAAAAGGAAACAAAGTTATTTTAACTGCCAATCACTATGATAAAGCTTTTTGAACCACCTTCCAAGATTGGTGCACAACTTGTCTTACACAAACCACCACACAGGACCAATGCCTTTCAGCCTTGTTCTGCTTTTCATGTAAGATCAGTTCCTTCCCAAATTTTCTTTCCTTATTTATCTTTGTAATAACTGGCTTCTAATCAATGAAATGAACCCTCTTTCTACAATCTTTGAAACTTCTGATTTCTTGCTTTTTATTTCATGCCTCTCTTCAATCTCCTTGTCTTCCTTCTTCCTGCCTCCACGCAGTAAATAGCTAATCACCTCTCTCTCTCTCTCTATCTTTTTTTTTTTGCAGCTCTATGGGGTTTGTATATGCAAGTTCAAGATTGATTATTCCAACAACCAAAATACAGTGGTGGAATTTCAAGATGGAAAACCAATGATCGAAAAAGTAGTGGAGTACGATGAATCACAAAAGGAGAAAGCTAGCAGATATTTTCAAAATGCAAAGCAAGTCAGCCACGTGGCATTTTTGGATGTACATGGCATAAACCAAGATGCAAAAACCGGCAAATGGTATATCTTGTACAAAGACTATAGGTGTCATTTAAATGACAGGAAGATGGATCAATTTAAAACGAAGAAGGAAAAAGTATTTCAAATGCTAGAAAATATAAGGTACTCCCTCTATTTTGATTTGTGTATCATATTTGTCCTTCTTCTCCAACTCTTTTACTTTGACATGATTGATTGTTTTCTATTTTTTGTGTGCAGCATAATCCTTACAGGCTTGGAATATCTCCACAAAGGTGGGCGAGTCCATGGACGCTTATTAGACATAAGAAGTTATGCGGTAAGAGAAGATAAATGGGCACTTATAAACATTGGACATTTTAGAGAGGAATATACTGATATGGACTAGAAATTGGTGAAGTGCAATGACAATGAAGATTTTCAAGATTTTATTAAAATACTGTTGGCTGAACCTTAGTTCAAATATTTATCTTCCAGTCATTTAAATGACACCTAAAGTCTTCGTACAAGATGTACCATTTGCCAGTTTTTGCATCTTGGTTTATGCCATGTACATCCAGAAATGCCACGTGGTTGACTTGCTTTGTATTTTGGAAATATCTGCTAGCTTTCTCCTTTTGTGATTTATCGTACTCCACTACTTTTCCGATTATTGGTTTTCCATCTTGAAATTTCACCACTGTATTTTGGTTGTTGAAGTAATCAATCTTGAACTTTTAAATGATTGGAAGATGGATCAGTTTCAAACGAAGATGGAAAAAGTATTTCAAATGCTAGAAAATATAAGGTACTCCCTCTAATTTTATTTGTGTATCATATTTGTCCTCCTCCAACTCTTTTACTTTGAATAATATACTAGCTAGTGAATAAATGAAATTAGTATTATTTATACTCTATACTCTATACACTAAACTCTATATATTTTATAATCTATACTCTATATTGTTTATGATATGTTATATGATATTAGGGTTTATGGGAGAGCCAAAATTTTCCAAATTTATTTTGGAAATTTTCTTTAATTTCTATAATTTTTCTAGAAATTGTTTGGCGGAAAATTGTATTTTTTTCACCTTGAGCTTTAATTGTTTGACCAACTTTGACTAGGGTTTTGACCCAAGTTAGACCTTTAAAAGGTAGTACTTTTACTTACAAACTCAACGGTGCAAGTCTTGTATTATTCCGAGTCCAGGAGATTATTTTATGAATTTCCCAAATTTTTCTTTTTCTTTAAAGCATTTTATCTTAGTTTGTGGAGCTTGAAATTTTTGAAATTTTTTCTAAAGGGAAAATTGGTAATTTGACCTCATAATTAATTAATACTAGTCGATACGAGTCCGTAATATTTTTCGGGGTATTTTTCTGAGTCCCGAGCTATTTTTAATTAATTTTTGAAGTTGAGAAAAATAGGAAAAAGAAAATAAAATAGGGAAATCACCATATCGCGCCACGTGGCACGATCTGGAGCGTCCATCGTTGAATGGCAGCTAGATCTGATGGCTACATGTGTAGCCAAGTGTCAGGGCATGCGTCACGTGTCATTTCCTCATTGGTCCAAGTTGTGACGGTTGACTTGAGTCAACCCGGTCAACTCGGCTGAGTCAACCGAGTTGACTCACTCTATCCCCTAAAAATAGTGGCGCACCCTCAGCTGGTTCTTCATCCCTTCTCAGCGCACGCTTCCCAAGAGAGAGCTTATCTCTCCTCTCTCCTCTTTTCTCTTTCTTCTTCAATCTTGTTTTAAGTTTATCTTGAGTTCTGGAACTCCGATCAACGATCTGATTTCACCTACGCGATAGTGGCGACGAGCTCTTCGATTCTAGTAGTGTGAAGGCTAGATTTTGATGAAGTTTTAAAAAAATCATTTCTGAGCTTCATAGGTAATTTCTTGATCCCTGTCGAACTTCTGCTAAAATTTTGTTAAATTAATCTCTTGTTAATTAGGCTCTTTTACTTAGCAAGTCTAGTAGTACTGAGACTCTGCCCGTGGGAAGTCTTCAACAGGTATACCCTTAGCCCAGCTTATTTAATTTATTGTTATTTAAGTTGTTGTTATAGACGGAACGCCGTTTAACTGTTGTTATCAAATGAACTTAATAAATATTGAGGCCATATTAGTGGTGACCGAATAACGTGATGACTAAAGTCAGTCCATGAGTATACAGGCGTTGGGTACTAAGCCAAAGCTCCCTTAGTTTCCCCATGCATTGACCTGGTCATGTTGTAAGGTTCATATATGATCAACCTCCTCGAAAATAAATTAAAATAAACTTAGAAACCACACGGTCTGAAATGACTGTCTGCCTCGGGGAGCAGGGTCATGCCGAATCAAGAATTTGGAGAAGCCTAACAGTTACGCTAGTGCCAAACCTCTAGATTTTACCTGGTCTTAACGGATAAGGTTGAAAGTACATTTAGTACGTTCCTAATGGCTATTGTCGGGTTCGGATCTCCAGTTTCCCAACAGGTACAAGTGGAACCAGACACAGGAAAGGAATCAGGAAAGGGATACACTTTGGTAAAACAGGTAGGGGGAAGGTACTATATCCTAGTTATTGGATTTTCTGCCTATTTTCGTATTATATGTATATGGAAATGTCTTTCACAGAGAATGTGCATGGTTTTTGTATGGCATATTTGTGTGATTTTCTTTGTGATGCCTTGGACGACCTAAGAGTAAAGGGCACGTGTTGTGACCTTGGGTTTCGATCCCCTAAACCTCCAGAGGGGTAAGTATTGACTGGTTAGTCGAATGTTCTTCTGGGGAGGCTAACCAATGTGATATTACCAGGTAAATGGATACTCTCATCACAGTATTGAGGTGGTGGTTGAATTTCCGATACTGGCAGTTGGCCTGTATGTGATCAGTTGCAGGTATGTTTCTAAACTATGTCACGTGACAGGAAGGATTTTCACTGAAAAAGATGTATGAGTATGCAAAGATTTTACTCACTGATTATTAGCATAATTATCTTTATCATTACTGGCCTTGGTTACAATATTATTGGTATTGATAAAATACCATATTTTTGGGTGTACATTGCTTTTAACTGTTTCCCTTGAAATCCTATATTTTCGAGTATTGTTTCAAACCTAACCAGGATTTTCCCCCGAGGGGAAGCGAAGAACGTATGTGACGCTTACCCCCTACTGTACTTTTGTGAGTGCAAATAATCAAGTTGTTGGAGACCAGGATTGAGGTCGTGGGCGTGGCACTTGCAGCTTGTCAGTATCAAGTTGTTGGAGACCAGGATTGAGGTCGTGGGCGTGGCACTTGCAGTTTGTCAATTTCAGCCTTGCTATTTGGTTTAGATCATTTCTTTGGATCCGTGGTAGTGTTTCTCTTTCATCCTCGTAGGTGGCATCTCTCATTGGCTACCCATGAGTCCAATTTGTTGCACCACTTTGTTGAAGACTGAATCACTTTGGCGTAGGTTGGACTATCCTGACATATCTGTTTATCTACTGTTTTATTATGTAGCACTAGGGTTAGTGTATTTGAAAAACATAACCCTCACGGGTTGGTATTCTCTACTATTATTTATAATATGAGGTATATTTAGTAATTTCTTCCGTTGTATTTTTACTACTCTGATCCAACCCGGGTTCTTTAAACAAAAGGGCTTAACTCGGTTTAGAGAGTTTGGGAATATAATACTCAGGGTAAGGGGTATTATAGTCTCAGGATCTTTAAGACGGGTGCTGCTATGGTGTTTCCATGTTTCGGGGCGCCATAGTTTAGGCCCTTTAGAGTATTTTTAATTATTTTTTATATAAAAATATATTAGAGTTTACTGGTTTAGGGTTTAAAAACAACTAAACGAAACCCCAAACCATTTTTTTTCTTTACAATTGCCCAAAGGCCCCAAACCTCAATCAACCCTAAACCTTTTAATTTTTTTAATTTTTTTTTTCCTTCTTTTTCTTTCCTTCTTTTTTTTTTCCTTTCTTTTCCCCCGTGAGTCTCCAGCCTATGACCATGACTATGAGTAGGTATTTTCTGCTTCCAATCAAAACCATCTACTTTGGTCATAAGTACAATGCAGTAACAGGACCACTTGCTTGGTTTATGCTTTTCTATTTGGGCTAGGCCAATTTCTGTTTGGGCTTTTGGACTTTAATTACAGGCCCATTAGATTACAAATATGGGTTTAGGTGTTTTGTTAACTAGAATTATGGGTTTTTTTTTTGGTACAAGAATTATGGGTTTTCATGTAGGCAACAAATGAACAATGTACATAAACTAGAACCACCAAGCCTTGGTTAAAACAGGGAATCAAAATAATGGGTGAAAAAAAAATTTTTTATTTTTTATGATGCATGTTCCAAGTTGCATGTTTTTTTTATTCATGAAGCTTTCCAGGCTATCTGCATTGTCTATTCACTAGCCTTAATTCTCTATTTTGTTCTATTATTATTTGGGATTGTTTGATGCTGAATAGTGACTAGCCTTTTAACTCTCCCTCACAAAGTCGCAAGTTAGATCATAGATTGTACTACAATTTTTTTTTTCATTTCTTCAATTTGGACTCAATATGTGGATTCACCTTGATATTAGAGGTGATACATACAAGTTCCAAAGCTTTCTCCATTTCTTTCAAGGTACCAGGTTTGAAACTACCTGTTTCACATCGGTGGCCTCGAGCAACAAAATCCTCAAGGATCGCTAACAAAGCTTCTTCTTCAAATGGCAACCATTTCTTCCTAGTGTTTTTCTTCACTTGTTCAAAAGTTTGAGTACTCTCACTTCTCATGGCTGAACATCCAAATATGCACCCAAAGTTAATGCAATAATTAAATCACAAATACCCATAATCTGCACTACAACACCAGCAACTCTCATTCATGACCAGATTATATGACAATGCAACACCAAAGTTAATTCAATTTGTATATCACAAAAGCAAATACAAACAAATACATTGTTAAGAAAATACAAACAATATCTAAAAAAAACAAATACAAACAAATACATTGTTAATCAAATACATGAGCAAATACAAACATAGGATACCATCCATAAGAAAATACATAAAAATGGTTATGGCTACCCATGCCTTTCCCTTCACTCATTATACATTTCTAAAGCCATGTCATTTCTCTTTGCAATCCATTCATCAGAGGATCCGACAGTACCAAGCATTTCACCTTCCATCACATTTTCTTCATCTTCAAGGTCATTTATTGCATGTTCCATTGGATCACTAGACATCTCCCTTCTAATAAAATTATGTAGAAGACAACAAGCGGTTATTATTCGACATTGAGTCTTTATTGGATAGAAAGACGGACTCCTAAGTATGGCCCACCTAGCTTTTATCAATCCAAAACAACGTTCAATTATATTCCTTGCCGATGAATGCTTCATGTTAAAAAACCCCTCATGATTGGAAGGTGTATGTCCATATCTCCATTCGGATAAGTGATACCTTGTTCCTCTATATGGTGCAAGGAATCCTTCACCGTTTGTATAACCTCCATCTACAAGATAATAATATCCTAATAACTAAAATGATAACTCCTATTAGCATGTGTATGTATACATACAAAAACTAAACTACTTTATAGATTAGACAATAACTAATAGCCTTACTGGTGGGAACCTTTAACCCATTGGGCCTAGTTATCGCATCACGGAGAACTCTAGAGTTCGATGCGGAAGCCTCCCAACCCGGTAACACAAATATGATCGAATTGCATGTCTCTTGAACACACACCCAACACATTTGTTTCAATTTCACCCTTCCTTGTTCGATATCTTGGCTTGTCAACTGCCGCTACCCGCACTTTTATGTAAGTTCCATCTAATGCTCCCAAGCAATTCTAGATAATACAATTGTAAACTTTCATTACTTCATACAAAAGTAAGAGAATAACTGAGTTTGTAGGAATTTAAAAAAAAATGAGAACATACCTTAAAAACTCTCCACCTATTATCTGTACTATTATCACGTACGGGATCTGGGACTTTCAATAGTCTACCTTGCAATCACAAAACTCCTTGCAACACTGAATTAAAGTACCTACTAACAATCTCTCCCAACTGGAAAAATCTACCGACAATGGTATGATTCTTGACATGATGTCCAAGTACATGTAAGAACATACAAACTTGCTCCTCAATAGACACCACACCATCATTTTTGACCCTCCCATCATGGCGAAGTAACTCACATAATAGACCAAATGTCCTTCTATCCATTCTAAGTTCGTTCACACATTTTATGTCACTATTCCCTATTATGCTATCTAGATAACGCAAACGAGTCTCATGTCTCACAAATGCATGATTATTCAATGATCGTCTTTCAATACGTCTCCATTTTGATTTTAGCATCATCAACACAAGAAGCGTGCAAGCACACATTATCTCTAAATGCCAAAACTCCAACAATAAGATCAACAAAATCAATCTTCGATCCATATCTAAAAATTTACATACAAACAAAGATGATTTAGTTCTACATTTTGTTAAGATAAAAAAGAAAGGATTTTGTTAAGCGTAATGAAAGAACTAAATTGTTTTTGGTGAATAAATAATTGTTCAGGACTACAGATAAAACAATAGACCAAAGAAACAAATAGTAGGCACATAAGCCTAACAACAAAACAAAGTTAATGAGAGCAAACATAACCCAAGCCTGAGTACATATTAGCTAATTACTAAGTCAAAATTGACAAGCTCCGTACATAAGGAAAACAAAAGAGGTAAAGCAAAATAAAAGAGGTAATGATAACTCAAGTACAACAAAAGATTCAAGAAGATTCAAGAAAGTCACCTAGTCATCATGAAAATTATTGTGCATGATGATAATGGTAATGATAACTTAATATTATGGAATTAATGAGTTTTATCAATTTATATCAATAAATTTATGACACTTTAAAACAACTAATACAACACTTTAATAACCCTTGTACATAAACAATTGGAGACCTGCAACGTCATCTTGAATAAACCACAAAATTCACAATAAAAGACTAATAAAAGAGATCAATTTGGCCTCTACACAATATTTTCACTGTCTTTGAGAATGCCGAAATCTCTTGACCAAAAGAAAATGTCAGAGCAACAAGAAACCCAAACCCAAAGAAAGCCACAGATGCCATGATCAGAAAAGACAACATGAAGCAGTGAGTGCCAGTGTCAGTGCAGGACTCATCACATTCTCAATTTTAAAGCTACATAATTTGTAATATACAATTTGTTATTCAAGTAGATTTGACGAAAAAAAAAACCCTAGATCTGGAGATGAATTTTGAAGAGAACTCACTCTGTGTTCTTGCTGCAGGTAGAAGAAATGGGTTGGGTTGCTGTAGAAGATGAAAGAGCCAAACACCCATATTATCAATGTCAAGAAAACCCAAAAGATTACCCAAAAATTACAGACGTAGACTCAGAGAAAAGAAAACACAGAAAACATCCAGAAAGATTACTAGTCGCTTCTGCCCAGTTCTTCTCGCCGGTCGTCGTTGCCCAGTTCTTCTCGTTGGTCGCCGCTGCCCATTCTTTCTCACTCTCTCTTTCTCGTTCAATTTATCCTCTTCAAACAAAACATCTTGTTTTGTTTTTTAAGTTTGCGTCTTAGGTAGACCCAGCCAAGGAGGTTCTTAGCTAAACCTCCACATTTTCATGGGTTTCACTAAGCCCACCTAAGAAGGCTCATTTAAGTTAGAGGGGATTCACTAAGCCCCATTTTTTTTTAATCCCAAGCTCACCAAATATGGGCTTAAAGTCTTAACTAAGCCAGTCCAAGTTAAGAAGGTGAGACAAGCGTGGCCTAATGTTAGAAAATAGTAATAATGTAAGCTGTGTAATACCATAAATAATAAACTTTTAAAATTATATACAACATTACAACTATAATAAAACATAAATGAATATGTGTATATACAACTATAATTAAAGTTATTAAATCACGATTGTTTATTAATTCAACGATCTGAACCGTTCATTTTATATGTTGATAGTCAAAGATCATCCTTACAAAAAATCGGCCAAATCGGAATTCATCTACCGGTTCAAATGTTCAATTATCATTAGAAAAACCACGATCATTCATTAATTCGACCACCGTTATGTCACTTTTACATTTCCGATTGAGCTAATTTTTGCAAGGATTTTTTTTCAGTGGGGAACTAAAGTTTGAATGGTTCGAATCATTGAAAACACGATCAATATGTGAGCTTATACATATCAATACACTTGAAGAGTATAATTCTAATAACTTTCTCATTGAAACCTTGTCGTTTCCATAATTGTGAAGATCCCAACGTGATTTCAACAATCTGAGCCGTTCATTTTCTATGTTCATAGTCAAAGATCATCCTTACAAAAAATCGGCCAAATCGAAATTCATCTACCCATTCGATCATCATTAGAAAAACCACGATCGTTCATTAATTCGACCACCGTTACGTCACTTTTACATCTCCGATTGAGCTAATTTTTTGCACGAATTATCTTTGAGTGAAGAATTAAAATTTGAACGGTTCGGATCGTTGAAAACACAATTGCATCGTTTCTTTATAAAACATATGTAATAAAATTATATAAAAAGTCCAAACCCTAAACCGAACCCCCAAGCCCAAACCCCAAAATACCCTAAATTAATAAAATATTAAACAACTAATGTCTAATACAGTAATACTCTAATGACCTAACCTTTTTTTACAAATGATATAAATACTACCGTTGCTTTAGCTTTACTTACGTCAGTAGCATATTTCTATGCGGGCCTTACAAAAAAGGGATTAGGTTATTTCGGTAAATACATTCAACCAACCCCAATCCTTTTACCCATTAACATCTTAGAAGATTTCACAAAACCCTTATCGCTTAGTTTTCGACTTTTCGGAAATATTTTAGCTGATGAATTAGTAGTTGTTGTTCTTGTTTCTTTAGTACCTTTAGTAGTTCCTATACCTGTCATGTTCCTTGGATTATTTACAAGCGGCATTCAAGCTCTTATTTTTGTAACTTTAGTTGCGGCTTATATAGGTGAATCCATGGAAGGTCATCATTGACTAGTTTTTGACATAGTCTTTTTTTAGCTTAGCCTGACGCAATGTATGCACGGCTCACTGTCTAAATTCTATTTCTAATGACCTAACCTACCTAAGCGGATAAGCTTTACAAGTTTACATTTTACAATCGCTTCGCCGCCTCCTTTGCCTTTCTTAGTGACTCAGTCTCAGCCTCTCTCCATCAATCCCTCTCACTCTCTCAGTCTCAGCCTCTCTCCATCATCACCATAATCACTGAAACGGTGAAACCCCATCATCACCATTCACCCACTAGCCAGGCCTTTTAAATTTCAACATCAACATTTTCCATTCACTCCTTTTCGCCCAAGTCGGTTTCTCAGCTCAAACTTCGTTACAAGATAAGAGAGAAACAGAGGAATCTTCTGTTTGGTTCCGGGGAAAAATGGTGATGGCTAAGCCAAAGTTATCATACGAGGAATCTCGTCAGCAGAGATTAGAGGAAATCAAGAAGAGAATGAAAGCACTGAATCTGCCTCAGCTTGCTCAGGCTCTTCGGACCCCATCATCCTCTCCTAAACCATCCCCTGTAAGCCTACACCCAACCCCCCTTCCCTCTCTGCACCTATCTCTATCTGTCTCTGTAAAAATTAAAGAGGGCTGCTATTTGCTCACCCCTTTTTTTTTCTTTTTGCACACCCTTTTGTAAAAAAAAATCAAAAAAAAAATCAAAAATCAAAGNAAAAATGGAGTTGGTTTTTGGGTGTGAGAAGGAGAGATGTGTCTTTTCCTTTGATTTTTGATTTTTTTTTTTACAAAAGGGTGTGCAAAAAGAAAAAAAAGGGTGTGCAAATAGCAGCCCTCAAATTAAAAGGCTCACTCTGCTTTCTCTCTTTATTTCTCAGATGAAGCGTGTGAAGCCTCGTACAGTCAAGAAGCAGATGGTTGTGGTGAGGAGGTCTAGCCGCGTCGCAAACCAACCTGCCCCTGTTTACAAAGAAGTGGGTTATTCTTAAAAAGTTTCAATCTTTTTCGTAGAAAAAAAAAAGTTCCAATCTTTCGTGTTTTTGTGATTTCTGACAGGTTATTATTGATCGAGTAATGATACTCCGAAGGTATTCTATTGGTAGGAAGAGGGATTTATCGAACCGGGTAATGATACCCAATCTAGGCTGCCCGTTCGGGTCTAGTCTGGCCTGGCCTCAAAGCCCGTAAATTTTGAGCCCGACAGGTGGGCCTCAAACTTGTGTATCAAAACCGAGGCCCAGCCGGCCCGAAAGCCCTATTGGGCTCCTTTAATTCAAGTCCGAGCCCAGAAAATTGGGCATTGTCGACCCCAAAGCCGAAGCACTATTATATTTTTTTTGGCCATGAAATGCACTTTTGTAGTTTTATGTTGACAACCAATCAAACTGCGAAAATCATAACGGCTAGTTGAAGCTCGAGAATGTCTTTTCTGTCTGTGTTAAAAAAAAAAAAAAAGTAATTCTTTTCAGCCAGCGTTATTTTCTCGGAAAATCTTGTTTTTTCTCTCCCACGCACAGCATCACTCCAAAATCCTCTGGCACAATCTCTCTTTATTCAATCTCAATTTCGGCACACCGGCTAGGTGATTTCTACTAAGATTTTCTGGGTCTCTCCTTCTAGGGCTCTCTCAAGTAAGGCCTTCATATATCCGAATTTTCTCAAGTCCTCTTCAATTTTCGTGTTTTAAAATCAAATTTCTAAGTAGGGCTTTCTTTGTTTGTGTTTTCCTTTGATTGGGTGGTCTCTATTGATCATGGGTACGTTTATTTTACATGAATTCCGAATTTTCAATATTGTTCATGATTCTTGCTGGGCTTGGTTCAATTTGTATTTATGAGCATGAATTTTGATTCTTTATTTTTAATTCATATTCACTTATTTTCTTTTATGCTTGGGCTTTGATAAAATTTGTGTTCTTTGTCTTGCATCTTGATTGGATTTCCCGGCTGATTTTAAATTTTGGGTAAAGAAAAGAAATTTTGTGTTGTTTTTAAATTTCTTAATTGTAAATTTTAGACCTTTAACGATAATTAAAATTTGTTACAATAGAGTCTCAGTCCATATCTGGTTAACTGGTATATGCACCTTTCTTTCCTTCTGATAATGAAATATAGTCTTGTTTGGTCTTACAGTTTATTTGACAAGCAGAGCGAACAAAAGAGTACTTAAGAGGTCAAGACCTACCACTAGGATCAGAAATTTTTCTTATGTAACAATTTAATTATCCACTGTAAATTCTATTAATTGCTTTTAATTTTAAAGCAAACTTCATGCTTTGGCATATAGTATCTATCTACCACTGTCTTGGGGTAATTTTCTGTATTTTAGATATCTTTATGCTGTGTGCTAAACTCTGCTATCTTGTAATTGCTGTCACTAACACATATGCATTATTGTGACAGATCTGTTTTTTTGACATCTCATTAAAAATACAAGAGTGGGCTTCTTTCTGGTTCCTCAGCAGTCACACCAAAGTTGCTGCAACACCAACATAAAGTAAGTCTTAGTCTGAGGCCTTAAATCTACATAATTTGAGTCGTGCTCTGTATATAAACTAAAAATGTCTTAGTGGTTGTAATAGGCCAAAAAATTAAGCATGGACAGT
>QANW01001271.1:1515157-1670816 GCA_003254865.1 Dryas drummondii | reverse complement strand
CGAGGTAGGCATTGACCAGCCACGTGTCGAACCGTGATTGGTTGTTTGGATTGGTGTGGGTTTTCCCACAAACATCTATCACAAGTAAAACAAAGAAAAACTTAAGAAACCAAGAAAAAGATAGCATTTTAAATAAGATTGAGCATTAGTATTTCTATAAATGTAGCAATTAAGATCCAAATTTTCACTGAAAAAACCGACTGCTTCTCGAGGCAGCAGATCGAGAACTTTGAAAGTTCCTGTGCAACTATAATTCTACGTACCCCAAACGCCCAAGGTCTCTTACACGTCCGACAGGTAAGTTGTTAATTTTCTTTGCTTTGTGAGGTTGTGATATCGCCATGCATTGATTGACTGTCGGAATGATTTTTGGCATCATCATCAGGTTACGTTACTTGGAAACTAATGAGTCTAACAAAAGTGGTGGGAACGAAGGAGCGATTGCCTGTTATATCTATCAATCCCAAAAGGGCAATTGCATGGAGGGGATGTAATGACGATTACAAGCATGATGAAGACTTGCAATCCCTTGACGCCAATTACAAACCCGTACAAAATCGATCATCAACGACATTAAGAGTGGACATCCTCGGATCGATCTTTTAAAAAACGCGATATCATTTGTGGGTGATTTGAATAGGACGAAGGTGGAAGACTGGAAGCAATCTTGCGATGCAGAGAAGAGATACAGAAGATAAAAGGGAAGGGGAAGAAGAAGAAGAATGAAGAAAGCTATAACCTGGTGGTGAACGAGTACTTGGAAAATAGCATGCAGATGTTTGAATTCTGTTCTGAATTGGATAAGTTCCTGACGTCGGCTGGTGATAGTCATTCTTTCATTGACCAATTCATTCAACAGATTGAGAAGGAGAAAACGGGTCATCATAATGATGTGAGTTACATGCTTATGATTTTGAAAAAATTGAAGAAACTCAAGACCTCTCCTGCTGTCAATGACAATTCTACTAGTACTAAAAAGTTACTCCAAAAGATTTAAGCTTTGATCAAGCAGCAGAATAAAATGCTTAATGATTTGGAACTCAAACAAAAGAAGCTTGGTAAGAAGCTTGGTCATGCTTGTATTTGGAGGAAGGTCGGATATACAATATTAATCAGTGCTGTGGTTGCTGTTTTTGTTTGCACAGTTGTGATAGCAGTCCTGACTGTTCCGCATGCAGTTGGCAGCTGTTTTGGTTTCTGTTACTTCCCCAACAATGGTTTCAGGAACATATTGGATTGCGTCTCTGTTGGAAGAATATGAGAATGCTTTTAGGGCTAATAGGGATGTACTTACCTCAATGCATGTGGGGACTTTGGCAGCCAAAAACGAGTTGGGCAACATTAAGATGCACATTGATGAGCTCGAAACTCAGATTAACTCGATCTTGAGATCGAACCACAAAATTTGCAATTGAGGGACAAGTAGATTTAACTGTGAAGGGTATTAAGGATAAGATACAAAAGTTTTCGGAGAAGATCAAAGTTTTGGAGGGGGAAGCAAGGAGATGCAGGACTGAAATAAAGTGAGGAAAAAGGTCCTGAACAGCATCAAAGCAGAAAGAACGTACGCAGGGCACAAAGCATGGAAAGATCCAGAAATATTCGCTTTTAATCATGTAGAATTGGTCTACACATTTGATTGCTTTGCTGTTGGTCTACATGTATATTTGGTTGTGCGCGCCAAATTAAGACCTTGCTATCTAAATTTGGTTGCTTTGTTATGTTTTCTTAGATAAATTTCTACATATTTGCACCTTTGGATTGAGCTAGATCCAATTGTTTGTAATGTATATATATATATATATATATACACGTATGTTGGTATTGCTTATGCTATTTTGTTTGAATCGGCATAACAGTTCGAACTCAATTTGTGTTTGGTTCGTAAAAGAAACAAACTGAGGTTAAATAAAATATTAGCTAGGGTAGTCACAAAAACGAGTTGAGCATAATGTTTGATATATTCTACTCATAAAGCTTAGTGAGTTGTTTGTATCAACTCAAATTTGGTTCAAGATAGCTGGACGCTTTTATTAAACTTGTACGTACTCATATAAGTTGGATTTTTTATTCACATAAGTAAAATATTCAAACTTTACAATGTCATGAAAATTTAAACCAAACTATTATATTAGTACAATTAAATTCAAACTATTTAAGCTCATATTTTTTTTCTTTCTTTATTAATTGTATTTAACCAAAACTTAAGCTCCAGCTCCTTTTAGAAATGAGCTAAGGCCTACTATTATGCAGTCGGAAAGTGTGACCCAAAACCCATTTTGGGTCACAAATGGGTCACACCTTAACACTATGGGCCGGAAAATGTGACCCAAAAGAGGGTGTAACCCAAATTCGGGTTTTAGTGTGAGCCAAATTGTGTGTGACCCAAAACCAGCAAAGCCCACCCACGTGATGAGAGAGAAGCAATTGCTGGGCAAAAAGGTTGGTGGGCCCCGCGCCTGCAGCTGCTGCTGTGGTTGTCGGCTGAACAGAAGAACAGCTCCGGAACGTGGGTCATCTCGTGGGCCGCGCCTAGCTTGCTTGGCTGTTGATGCGTGGCGTGCTTGGCTGGTCACCAATGGTCCAGATGAGATGACCGTTGGTGATCAACGGCTGCTGTGCTTTGTCTTTTTTTTTTTTTAGATGGGCCGGAAAATGAATCAAAGGCCTAGATTAATGGATCGTTGATAATCAACGGTCCAGATCGGCCAAATTCTTTTTTTTTTTTAACAAATATTTAATAAATCATTTAAAATAGATATAATATCCGAAAAATTGCCAAAAAATTTCTAAAAAATTTTAAAAAATTTCCCAAACCCTCCAGCAGCTATATTTTCAAATGGGTCTATATATATCACACAACACTCATATGGTTTCATCACAAATTACAAACTTTATTTACCAAATTTACACAAATTTTTTTTTTCTTTGTCATGGCTCCAAGAGGAAGTGCTTGGGTGATAGCTGTAGATGAAGCCCTAGTGATGGCATACCTAAAGAGGTCTCCCGACGGTTGTTAAAGATCTCATTATTGACCTTATTTTAAAGATCTCATTAAAATAAAATCTTATTTAATATTGACCTTATTTTAAAGATCTCATTAAAATAAGATCAATAGAATAATTTTTATTATACTTTAAATTTAAAATTATCAATTAAATATCACTTAATCAATATTAAGCATATTTTAAATATGTATAAAACACTATGATCCAAAATGAGTCACAACACCATTACCGTTAGAATTGGGTCACATCACTATTTGTTTTGGGTCACAAAAAATGAGTTTACTACGGTGGAAGGCCTAAGCAAAGTATAAAGCGAGCTCGTGTCGCAAAGCAGCGGAGCTCGAACATATATAGCTCTTCAAGCTTTTTTGAGTTTGAGTGACTCAATAAATATTATGCGAGCCAAATTTGAACAGCTTGATGTTCAGCTTGACTTGGCTCATTTACACCACTATGGACATGACACTTATATGGAAGTAATATAAACAATAAACCTAAGACTCATGATGGTAAGAAATTGAAAAAGATAAATAGGTATATATATGTCGAAAATGAGAAAGGAAGGAGATAGTACTCATTGTGATTATAATCTGCGCTTAGCACTTTGATTGATTCGCACAGAAAAATTCACACATGCAGTATTTATCCTCACCACTAAAAAGTGCTTAAATTGGCTATTTATTTAAATTGTATTTGAATTGTGAGGATAAATGAAGTAGAAGGCCTGAACTTGTCCTTTTACTGATTTACTTTTTTTTTTTTTTTTTAAAAGAAGAAACACAAGGCCTTCTACTTCATTTAAATTGTGCACCATTAAAAAGTGCTTAAATTTAAGTTCTTTCTACTTCATTTAAGCAATTCAATATGGTCATTGTGCGGCTTGTGCCTCGTTTATGGTGCAATATTTAATGATATACAGATACAAATATGTATGCATTTTTTAAGTAAAATTTATAATTTTCTAAAATAAATAATACACATGTCATCATAATATTGGACGGTCTTACGACTCTTATTCAAGAATTTCTCAAATCTATCTGTTTTGATTGGTTGCAGACATGGCAGCATCTCAATTCCAACTGGGCAGAGTATCCGGGTCCGGATCTGGATCTGGATCCGGGTATCTATTAGTCTATTACAGGCAGCAGGAGATCCGCTACAGAATCGGGTACTTTGAGACACGTGAGAGTCTCTTCTCTTCTTCTCTCACACTCTCTCTCACTCTCAGCCTCAGATAGTGCTTCACTGTTTCCATAGCTACACACCGCGAAGCTAAGAAAGCGCAGTTGACGAAGCAGTTGCTTACCGCAGCAAAAGGTACAAACAACAACCCCTGTCTGATTTTTTTACACTATTTTTATTCTTATCTACAGCTCCGTTTGGTTACCGAGAAAGTTAGATTGACTCAGGAACTGTTCGATCTCATTTCCTTGCTCTAAAACACTATCCAGCGCACTTGTCATTTTTCATCTACCTTTTTTTAATTTCGGAAATCAAATCAACACTAAACTGTTACTCATTGTTTTCTCGGCAGCCAAACGAGGTACAATAGTTTGACACATCACTCGCTTTTTTTTTTTTCTCTCGGTATCAATTAGTTAGAAGAAGTTTGTTTTGGATTCATAGCTTTGAGATAGGCATGCATTGACTGAGGGCTCACTTGATTTTGGCATAGACTGAGTTACTTGCAAAGTAATTGGATCAACAAATCTTAATAGTATGTGTAAAGTTACACTTTTCAAGAGTACAGTTAACTAAATAGTTATAGTTGACGATGTAATTTTAGACAATACATGGTTTGATTGAATCACTTGGCAGTTGGCACTTTGAACCTTGATTTTTTACATAGATTGAGTTACTTGGAAAGTAATTAGATAAAAAAAAAATTTAGTAGTATGTGTAAAATTCCTGATTTCCTTATGCAGGGTAAATATTTCCGATTCCGGGGATGATTTGCGGTTTTTATACTGAGACAGTTGGTCCAATCCTGTCAGCGACCTTTCTTGTGAAGACACTTAATGATCAGCACCACTACTAGATTCCATAGGAGTCATTTTGAATCGAAGAACATGAATACGATGCCTTCAATATACTAGGAGCTTGTTCATCTTTGCTCAATTTTATTGCAATTACTGACCATTTCAGGTTGGGACCTGACCATCCCATTAGGATCATTGTAAGTGGGTGTCTAAGAGCATAAGTGCAGTTACAGCTTGCAAGTTGTGATTGGGTTTGAGTGCATATGGAAGTTCAAAGGCCTTCAAATGGTGCAATGGGTCGCAAGACCTTAACTCCGCTAAGAGCGGTTAGGGGTGTTGTGTGCTTACTTGTGCTTTTTTTTACTGCATTTAATATGTTAGTGTTTTTTGGCTTTGTGGGTGCTGTTATAATTCGATTTTTCAGCATACATTATAGTAGAAGAGTAACATCCATCTTCTTTGGTGCTTGGATAGCTTTGTGGCCTGTTCTGTTTGAAAAGATTAACAAGACCAAAGTTATTTTTTCTGGAGAAACGGTTCCTGCAGGGGAACGCACTTTGCTTATTTCAAACCACAGTACTGAGGTTGACTGGATGTACCTGTGGGACCTGGCATTGCGGAAGGGACACCAGGGATTCATAAAATATATTCTTAAAAGCAGTTTAATGAAACTTCCTGTGTTTGGTTGGTCATTTCACATATTGGAGTTCATCTCCGTGGAGAGAAAGTGGGAGGTTGATGAAGTAAACATGCGCCAAATGCTTTCTACTTTAAAGGATCGTCAAGATTCCCTCTGGCTTGCTCTTTTCCCAGAAGGAACAGATTTCACGTAATTTCTTGTACTGCTTCTGCTTTCATTTTTTTGTTGTGGAGTTGGTATGATTTGTTAGATAATAAAGAATTCTGTTAAATAGGCTGCTATGCATTTTGTCTTGTTACCTAAGATGCAAAATGGTGGAATCTAAGTATATGGCATTCTATTTTCATCCACACTTTGAATATGCACAACATGTATAATAGTTTTAAAATATTATGTCCTGTCTCATTTTTTTTATCCAAATAATGTCTTAAGATCTCTTCCCCCCCCCCCCCCAACTATTTTATGCAGTGAGCAGAAGTGCATTCGTAGTCAGAAATATGCTGCTGAAAATGGCTTACCTGTCCTAAACCATGTCTTACTTCCGAAAACAAAGGGCTTCTGTGCCTGTTTAGAAGAAATGAGGGGATCTTTGGATGCAGGTTGTCTTATTTAGATATCATTTTGTTTACACTTTTATTTGACCGAGTCCTGCTTTTTCTGCACGATATGAAAGTCCAACTTCTTTTTTTGAGTGGCGAGTAAATTGGCATGAATTAGTTTTACTTTCTAAAATTGATTCATCTTTTGCTAACAATATGAATTACTTTACTTACAGGCAGTAATTCCCTATGTGGATCTATAATTCTTTTGGAATATCTGAATTTTTGGTTCAGTTTTTTCCTATTTAGTAAAAGTTCCAGCCTCTGTTTCTTGAATTGATTTTCGTTTTTCCTTGTAACATATTCAAAGTATAGGTGTTTAACCTCTGGGATGAAACCAAACCTTGCTTGCTTATAAGCTGTTATGCCCATATATGGCTTTCCACCATTTGTAGAATTTTCCTTCTGGACACATAAATGTCAGTATTTTGTTACCCGTTTAGGGGCCTCGCCTTCCTGTTATTTCAAAGACAGCCAGTATTTGAATATCTTGATTTATTGTCGGTTGTGCAAAGAAAGAATTCTGAAATCTTGCATATACTTCCTGAACTATCCTAATAGTTGCTTTTGAATATCTAAATGATGCAGATCTTGTAGATTACAATTGGTTCCAGTTAGTTACGAGAATATGAAAAATTAGAAGCACTAGCTTGTCCCCTCTCCATAAATTTCAAATTTTAGCTTTTGTAGTTTCTTTGTATTGGAGCTTTATACAAATCCAATGCTAACCTGTTTTCTTTTGCATATAGATTGTTCATATGAACTCTGAACTACTGCACATTCTTATTGTTAACACTTGTTCAAGGAAATGGCTGTTGGATTAAGCCTTTGGTTGAGATATGCGTTCAGCTTCCTTATTGTGCTTCAGCAGACAAATCCAAAGCTTTTCCCTTTACTTTTTCCCATCACACTTACTTCTGATCAAACTTATTGAATAATTCTGACCAAAAAAAATATCTTATTGAATAATTTGGCTTTACCTTTCCTGATTGCTTCTTTTGGTTTTTTTTTTTTGCTTGAATATTTCTTTGTAATTGAAATAGGGAGCACCAACTATTGGAATGCTTGAGTTGCAGGATTTTCTTCGTCATTGTGCTGCTTCATTGTTTTGTATTTCCTGTTCATTAACCCAAAACTGTCTTAGTCTGATCATTTTGGTTTCCCTTGAAAAGCATTAGGATTCTGAGAAGTTTGTTGATTTACAGTGAAGTAAGAAATGAAACACGTATTTCACTTTAAAAATAAAGATTCTAAGACAATATTTGATTGAGGTGAAAAACGAAAAGGTGCCTATAGCATGCTTTATTGTAGGATGCATATAGCATTTGAAGGCTAACCTACAACAGGTCAAAATCTGCTAACTAATTCTTGTCATTAGTTTGGTTGATTTGCTTGCCGCATCTGTTAGCGCATATGAAAGGTTATTGTGCTAGTTTTTCCTCATTATCTTACAACGCTTCGGTTTTTCTGTTTCCTGCAGTTTATGATGTGACTATTGGCTACAAGCCTACCTGCCCAACTTTCTTTGACAATGCCTCTGGGGTGAACCCTTCTGAAGTTCATATCCACATTCAACGTATCCCCCTTGACAATATTCCAACATCTGAAGATGAGGTTACAACTTGGTTAATGAATACGTTTCATCAGAAGGACCAGTTGCTTGCTGATTTTCATTCTCGAGGCCATTTTCCCCATGAAGGAACAGAAGGTGACCTCTCTACTGTGAAGTGCCTAGTTAATTTTGTGGCAGTAATTGTGGCAACCGGAACATGTGCTTACCTAACCCTTTTCTCATCCATCTGGTTCAAAATTTATGTATCTTCGGTGTGTGCATATCTCACAGCCGCAACGATCTTCAATATTCGACCAGTGCCAATTGTTAGCCTTGTGAAATCATTATTTCATTGCAAATCATCTTAGCATTGAGGTAGTGTCAACAGGTTCCAGGTTTTGAGTTTGTTGTAATTCTTAAGTGGGTCACAATCCCATTCACAACAAAAATTTCATAGTTGAAGACGTCTATATGATACAGATGATTCTATGATTAAGAACGTCGGAAGTTCTTTCTTTCACTCTCATATTGGATGCATTCAAAGTTTCAAACTGTGAAATGCCACCACTACCACATTTCGAATCAATGCAATTGTTAAAAATAAAAAATTAAAAGAGCAAAAAGTAGGTTTGTAATATCTGGAAGTAGCTCTGATGTTATAAGCAGAAGACCAAAAGGTTTCAGTGTAGCTTAGGGGGATATCCTGCTTGATATACCTAATATTAGACAGTTATTTATCATATGTATGACGATTGTACTTGATCCACGCAATTCCTAACAAAGAAGTGTGTCTTTTCGATATAATACGAGTAATATACTACGTTAGAGTTCTTTGGTAACTCCATTAGATCTTAATCACCCGCACGCTCATAATACTCAAATTTAGTATGCATCTCATTTCTCTCAATTCTCAAATATAATAGTTAGACTAGTTGCATCCAAGAATGTCACTCCACTAATGGACTGCAATTCGATCTCCACCTACCACCCCAACTTTACCTTCCACCTCATAAGCCTTTTCTATTGTGAATAAAAGAGAGCACAGCATGAAAAAATATTTGATTTTAAAATATTTATGTTGTGATAACTAAGAAAAAAAAAATCCAAAATTTCATACTTTTTTGCCGTACTTAATTATTTTTTTTCAAATTTTTTTTTTTTTAATTAACAAGATCGAATTGACATCCATTAAAATTTGAACTCATGAGTCAGGACCTCATCTCACAAAGAAGAGACTTGGTGTCACCATGAGATCAATGGTCATTAACAAGGTTTTTTCTTAATTTGAGAGAGGGGGTTGGAATTAAATTTGAAATCTCTGCAAGATGTTGGGGAGAAATATCACTAGACAAATAGCTGGTAACAGTATAAATTTTTTTAATCACATATAACTATTGCATCAAATTTTAGCATGAATAATATAAAGGGAGACTTAGAGTCAAGTCCATTTTATGAATCTTTCTTAGACTATGACCGGTAGTGATTTATGATTTTTAATTAAGTCCTTTTATTTTTCTTTTTTGACGGCTTTATATTAGGTTTAACTCTAAGATTTTGGGCTCTGTCCAAAATCTCGGAGTTAACATGCAGCCTCTACAAAGCACACTCTACACCCTAGGAGGGAAAATACTCTTCAAATATGAGGAAATACCCTTCAAATCGGAAAATGACTTTATTATAAATTAAAAGAAGTTTCTTATAATTATTATGAATTAAAAAGATTTTCTTATAAATTTTAAAACACTCTCGGTCTCCATCTAAAAACTGTTTTGCTAAAGCACCTAAGCTTAATTATCTCTAATATATATATAAACCATCCAATATATAAGAACATTAGATATAATTAAGTTAGAATTAAATTACCAAATTAATCAGTAAAGTCATAAAAGATGAAAGTTTCCAAAGAGACGGTAACTAGCTCATTAAACAGACTTATAATCCAAGTAGGAGAAAGCTATTGGGAACCCCTTATGCCCTTTTTGTGAAGAACATCAAGAAATTAATATTATTAATCTGAAAAACACCTTTCTACCACATCCATAGATGGAAAGGGTGTGGTTTTGGTGCAGTTTTGGCTGGAAGGTGGACAAAAGTAACATGTAAGAATATTTTGCGTTGCCCACAAGGCTTATGTGGCATATAACTTATTTGCTAAGAAAGAGATTTTAAAAAAATGTTTTGGAGAACCTATATTGGTCTAAGAAGATGTTGGAATCAAAATTCTCAATAAGAATTAATTAGCTCATAATAACTAAATTGAATGAATTACCTGACTCGAAGGTGGATAAAAATATATAATATCCTTCTCACCGGAGATGAGAGGGGTCGACACCTGAAAAAAGTACTTTAATTTGATGCCTAAGTTAGAATTTTCCAGTGAGTATATTCTCTTTATCAGCCAAGATTGTGCGTACCTTGATAGGATCCATGATCGAGTGACGTTTTGCTTATTCTCACATTCTCGTTCCCACGTCCTGCATGGAAGAATGATCTTGAATGGCAGTATGGCATTGAATCCCAAATCACAACGTTCTTATCGTTGCTCCTATTTATTATCAGAAATGGACTTTGGGCTTTGCCCTCTCTTATTTCTATTTCCTGGTTGGCACTTTGGGCTGATCTTCCAATATCGGGCCCATTATTCCTTTTGCCCAACAAAATAATCCATGTGATTATTTTGGCCCCCACAGAAGATAAGAAGTTTTTAACAAAAACAATACACAAGAAAAGAAGTTTCCTTTGTCACTTACTTTAATGAGTAGTCAGGGACGGATGCACAGTCAAGGTTGGGGGCTCGGGCGACCCCCCGAACGGCGGAGCACGCAGGCTTGGACCTTTGAATGGTGACACCAGCGACCCCCCGACGTGAAGAAGGCGACGCCCCGCCCCCGACCCCGACGGCCCGACGTGAAGAAGGCGACCTCCAAGGCTCCACTGCTCCAGCCTCCAGCCTTCCAGGTGATGAAACACCATGAAAGTGTTCACTGAGAGTCTAAGAATTGAGAAAAATAGAAAGAGAGGAGAAGAGAAGAGCTAAAGACTGAAGTGGGGGCTGGGCTAGTGGGCTGCGGCATGCGGGCTGTTTATTTTTTATTTTTAAGTTCCTACTCAAAACGACGTCGTTTTGAGCTAGGAAAAAAAAAAAAAAAAAAACTTTTGCTCCCAGTGACCCGTGTTGTGCTCTTTTAGTCTCTTCCTCAATATCAATCCTCATTCATTAACAGCAAAACCCACACGGTCACACACAGAGGACAAAGCCCAAGTGCCCAACCCAGCCCCTACCACCGGAACCAGTCACCTACCCCGGTCCCTAAAAAATTTTGCCGCTGCTTCGCTGCGCCAAGCTCTACCTAACCATGAACCCCCAGGTTGAGGATCCTGGATCCGTCCCTGTGAGTAGTAGAGTTTATTAATCTAGGTTACACTAGGAAACTAGTTATCTCTTTACTTATAAATAGTATACATACCTTACTATTTGTACATTACATTGACAATTCGTAATCATTGTTTTATGCATACATTTTTTTTTTTTTGGTACGTAACAATGGTTTCTAGGCATGCATCTTGGTTTCTCTTATAAGTTTGCTACCAAAGATCGAGGTATGTATATTTTTTCCTTTGTTGAATTTTTGAATCGAGTTAATCTGAAAATTAACATGCTTGCACTTAAACATTTATATAGATTTCCACTCTCTTTGGCGTTTTAATGAATATAATCCACCATTCTTTTCTCTAAACCCTAAACTAATTAAACCAATATACATGTCTTTGGGTATGTGCTCGATTTGTTCAATGTACACTTGGTGAAAGGTAATGCTTGAGTACTCTCACGTGCCAAGACATTCAATTTATTTCCTTTATTTTCTTGTTATGATTTTATTTGTGTATATTGATATATGTTTATTTATTTTTTTCAGGAAACCGAATTCTATGTATCAAGACGAAATTTACTATATAGAGTGTGCCATTAAGCTTTCTCTTTTATATCAACATGAAAAAGGGAAAAGTCTAATTGGTGCTACTCGTCAAAAGCAATGATTTGCGATTTTTGTGACAAAACAGTAAGTATGGCGAGCGAATCTCATTTATTTATAATAATTAAGAAATTATCATATTACACAATACTAATTAAATATTAAAACGTTGGTGAAAATATAATGCATACCTTTTATTTTCCAAATATTCTCATTATATTTGAAAGTATGCCAGCCATTCTTTACAATAAATAAGATAATTAATGTTTCATCTAACTAATAGAAGTAAAAAAAAAAAATTGTTGGTACCAAAAATTTTTTTTTTTTTTTTTTGTTGCAGATCAAGAGCATGGATGATCTTCCCACTCATCTACCCAGTGGAAGTCCAGTATGCTGTGGAATAATATGGAACCAAATAGTTTGTCCCACTCATCTACACGGTGTGCTGTGGCTGCATGAGGTTAAAGGTTTGTCAACTTCTAATCACCCTTCTAAATGCAAAATTAAAAGGAATATAAATTTTAGTTTTTATTTTGTTTAAGCTAATATGACTAGGGGTGGGCATTTTAACCGTGCACTGTCAAAACCGGCCGAACCACACCGCTAAAAAATCGTAAAAAACTGTGTTGACTAAAAAAAGTCAACACCCCCAAAAAAACCGAATCACACCGGTTCTCTTCGATTCCGATTCCACACCTCATTTAACTGAACCGAACCGCACTGTATAATTGCAAAAAATATATATTTTTATATTTTTATACATATATATATATACCATTTTACATATTTTTTTATACATATTTATACTATTTTTATATACTTTTTATACACTTTTTGTACACATTTTTATACACTTTAGACCCTAAACCATAATAAAATATTAAAATTAATATTAACCTAGCAATATTTTAGGATTTAGACCCTAAAATATATTTTATATAACCCTATACTTATTTTCTAGATATATAATATAATAAATTAATAATGTTTTAGTATATAATTTTAATTATACCCATAATTTTATATAACACCGAACCGCACCGCGTATGAATGTCCGGCGCAGCGCCCGGTTCTGGGGGAGAACGGGACCGAACCGCACCGCGCCCACCCGTAAATATGACAATGAGATTTTTTTTTTATTATTCCAGGCAGACAAGCAATGTGACATTTATAAACCTTGGTCGACATTTATAAGCAATCTTTGATATCAAACAATTAATGTGAACCTCTTATCCAAAATTGCCATGAATTTTTCGACACACTCGACATGAAAATCGGGGAGGACATTCCTGTTTTCTTGGTCGATACAACGAAGATGATGACAAGACTTACTGACAACGAAACTGAACCAGCTTCCACAGAGATAAGCATGTATATATATATACAACATAACCACTTAATTAATTAATTATAAGAGTAAGAAGTAGATTATTTATACCATATTTACGCGTGTGATTTTTATACATACCTAGAAAGAAATTTATAGAGATGTAATTTACTCATGTGATTTTTCTAACAATGCTCACTAATTAGTTACATTAATTGCCATCTTTAGATAATACCGATATGAGTGTTAAATTAGTCTCATTGAACTCAAGTGTACGTTAAATTAGATTTTGAGTTTTATATATTTGTAGTTACGTTAATAAACACACATAAATAAAGTTAAAATACAAAGATAAAAATTTTAATCTAATTAAAACCCAAGCTGAATGTAAATCAGATCTTACTTAAAGATAGCAATCTAATTTCTTAATATTTAAACTTGTGTTTTCTATATGACTATTACTGATAATGGCTCAATTTGATGTATACATATTTTCAGCCTCTTCATCCAGATTCCTTGAACTTTGGAGTAACATTAGCGCAAGATGAACCTGTCACCAGTGTAAGAAATTAATTTTACTACTTCATATGCCTAATTGTTTTTTTTTTTTTTAACTTAGCTAGAGAACGATGACTCAAATTTGATAACTCTCAAACATGAAAAATATCACTAAACCAACAATTAGTTAAAATATTCCTAATTACTTTCGTTTGATATATGTATATAAAGGTTACAAGCTGAGAAAGTATGTGTCAAGTGATGGGTCGCAAATGGTTGGAGTGGTTGGAATCCAATGATCATGAAATTGAAACCTCATCACCATCATCACCAATAACTACTGCAGAGCAGGCTCAGTTTCAGAGAAGCTTAACAGAAACATACAAGTACATGACAGACATGCATTCCTCATATTGCTATGGCAAAGGATTCAGAGAAGCTGAAAGGGCTGTATCAAAATTTGGCCTCCAAACAACAATCAATCATATTCTTACCCATTTGGCCAAAAAAAATCATATTCTTACCCATAAAACACTTCCCAAAAATTGACACATGTACACATGTCACACTAGCAAGCTAGGAAGTACATGAAGAACTTGTTGCAATATGTACATTAAGCAATCAATTAATAAATTATTAAAAGAAGTTCTTGAATGTTCTCAATATATATTAATATTTTTCATGCCTACTTGTGAGAGAGAGAGAGAGAGAGAGAGAGAGAGAGAGAGAGTAGCCAATAGGTCCAATACTAGGGAACTATATTGGAATCCCACATCGAAAGTTGGGGAATAGTGAAGCGGTTTATATACCACAACAAATGGAAAGAGGTCACGACCTTACTTGAACAGGATCTGTTCTATAGGATCGTACCTCTGAATCCTTGAGTTCTAAGGAGACAGGAATCCAAACCTGGTGGATGAATCATGACCGTGCGATCAGAGCGTGATTAACGGTTCTGTGGTCTTTGATACCACTGTGGCTGTAGATGATCGTTCTCAGTCAGAATTCTTCTGGTTGGGGTGGTTGCACGGTTGTCTGACAGGCTTCCCTCTTTTTTTTCTCTTTTTTTTTTTTTTTTTTTTTTTTTTTTTTCTTTTTCAAGTCTTAAGAATTATATGATTTTCTGGGTTCTGGGTATCAATTGATTTCTTGATTACAGAAGATTGTGATTTTTGGGTCTTCGATCTGATGTGATAAAAGGAAAATCTTATAGCACTCTTGTTGCTTGCCTAGACATAAACACACTGCTTGGAGGAATTAAGCATCAAGGTTTTGATTGCAAATCATCTTGGTATTGAGGCAGTACTACTGTCAACAGGGTTCTGGAATCTGGGTCTGAGTATTCTACTGGTTTTATTTATTTCTTTAACCAGGAAGGAGGCATGATTTTAAAGTGGAATGGGCCAAAAAGAAATGTGGGCCGGGCTTTAAGGCTTGGAGATGTACTAAGAAAGGTTTTTGTTTTGGAGCTGGGTCAGGCTGTAGCCCAGTTGATCAGCCCGATAAATAGTTTCTCCCCAACCTATGATGACGTGTACATAAATGATAAAAGTGAAAGCATTTAGAATTAGCTCAAAGGAGGTCACATATGATGATCACATACAAAAGTTTTAGTTGGGATCCCACACTATGGACATGTATGAGACGAGTCAACAATTTGTAGTTTAATCTTGAATGGTAGTCACTATATAACAAATTGATTATGATGGAGGATGCCTAGCGTGGACGGCACCATCAAGTGAATATTCTTCACGTTTACCAAATTACTAACTGTAGCAACTTAGCTTGGATATATATATATATATGGAAGCTATTTAATAGTTTATTTATCTTTTTATTTATTTGTGGCCAAGTGCTTGAAAGCTTTTATGCCAGAGTACTAATTAAATTTCAGAAAATAGGTTCCCATGAAAAGCAATCAATCCACGGCTTAATCTTTGCATTGTCTATAACCGTCGATGCTGAAAATGCTACAAAGGCACTGACTAGTCTAATTGACATTTGAACTTGCGTGCCTAAGCCTCTCTTGATTGGTTGTTGAGAAGTCACATGCAATTGGATTTGTATCAGTTGTAGTAGTTATGATGTCTAAGTTAACATTTTCTTTAATATCTGCTTAAGTAATGTTTAGTTTCAAACAGTCATTCATGCGCATGTGGACGGTTTTCAATTATTAATGTGTGTGAAACTCATTTTCAAACAATCGTTCACGTGCATATGAACGATTTTCAATTGTTGATGTGTGAAAATCACTATAAAATTTATATTGTTGATTTGTATGGAACTTATTATAAAATCGGTAGATCATTGATGATTGGCAATAATCACTGATTAAATCAACCACTTATATTAGACATATTGTCTCAGCAATTTAGGAACAATGAAATTGTGCTCTGTAGAGTTTGCCCAAAAGGTCCAGTTATTTGTCTTTGTTAATTAAATCACAATGGGATCTAATGATTGCCTTATATTAGCTAAATATGGAATCAAATCTCAGGTCAGTTTGTTTTCCTTGCTTTACCATTATTGTATTTGACTATTTGTGTTATCCTTGTTGAAAGCACAGGCCTCTCTTTTTTGACATTCTTTCAATACTACTATTCTTGTCCACCACCTTAATTAATTGCTTTTCTTTCTTTAATTTGACACCCATTTGAATATTTCATGTCATACTGCTACTCTATGTAATTTCCTTTGTAAGTGACATTCATTAAATATCATATGGCTCCATTTTAATTAGCACATGCTATCGTGTGAAGCGAGTTATAAATTTTGACATTTTATGTTCGAATTCTCATAGACGCTAAAACACTCAAGTTTAGTTAATACAAGTGGTAGAATCAGATTCCACGTGGGCTGGGGTGCTGGGCCTAAATCAGAAAGGAGGGTGGGGGGGGGTCTATCTAACCAATCTGTTAAACTTTTATCTGATTAATACGTGTGATTTATAAGTAATTACATGTATTCAGAATTAAATTCTTATTACATAGAAATCATAAATTCATTATAGAAAGTAGAAAAGTAGGCAGGGAAAGAAAACTATTACTCCTCACGTGACTTAGAAGAGCCACATATTGCAACTTGGAAGTTTCAAATCTCAACTATTAATAATTAAGGCATGCTTTAAACGGAAGAAAGATGCCACTATGGGCAATCAACAGGAATAGAGACCTCTCGGTACTGGCAGTTTTCTCAAACTCTCAGGCAACACATTCTGCTCTATCCATGATATCATAAGGATATGGAGCAAAAAATTTATAGTTTTAGTTAGGATATACACTAGAAGATCTAACATCAACTATTATGAGTTCGTATTTAGTACGAACATTACGTGACATATAAACATATCTAATTATGCGAAATGTTATATGCTATATGAGTGAAAAGTGAACCTTAAATATTGTCAGATTTAGTTTTCTATTACGAGAATATAGATTTTTTATCATAAGATGTGTTTATATATTAACATACAAATAATAATATCATAGATAAACTCCCCGCTAAAATTTAAGAATTAAAAATGTATTTGAATGTTATAGGTATGTAATATTCCCAATTATTAGATTGAAGACCATAAACCTTGTCATAATGGAAACTATGAGTTGTTGCCTAATCTTTGTGAAAGGCTGAAATGCTATGAAATGCTATATGAATCTTACATCATTTCTTTTATACATCAATCCAATCTGGATCCAAGATACAATCTAACAATGAAAAAATTAAATATGATGAAAAAACAGAAAATTACATGAATTCAAATGTCTTACAACATCAAAACAGCAATACCAAGGATCTGTATATTTTCAGTGGTTGGAGCGTTTTATGATCCTCTGCAGCACCACAGTCCTTGCTCTTCGAATGTCTCGGCTGCACATATCAGCTTGAGTTCCCAAATCCTCAACATTCTTCATAAACACTCCCAACTTCTTCTTAATCTCCTCTATTGCCACCTTCACTGCATCTGCCTCAATAGCAAAGCTTGCATTATGCAAGAGTGACTCAATGTCAATTTCCAATCTGTCAATCAGAACCCGAATGTTGTCCAAGTCCTTAATGGCAACATATGTTCCCACCTGCATTGAGCTAATCATTTCCTTTTGACCCTTCAAAGCATTTTCATAATTCTTCCACAATGAGTCAATCCACTTCCCCATCGAGCCTACGGGGATCGAACTAGCAGCAGCCAGGGCTGCTGCAACTGGCGGAGCAGCCATGGCTGCTGCCACGACCGAACAAATCAACACTGTGGCAAAAGTAGCCACGAATATCACACTCGAGACCTTCCTCCAAGCATGGATGTATTTGAGCTTCTTGTCGAGCTTGTTCTTTTGAGATTGCAACTTCTCCAACATTACCATTTGTTGCTTGTAAACAGATTGAAATATTTGGAAGAACTCGTCAGTAAAAGGGTCTCCAATGGCCTTGAAGTTCTTCAATCCCTCCAAAGTTTTCGTGTATCGATTGCCTCCAACTTCAGTCTCCTCCTCGAATTGTTGAAGCGCAACAAGAATGAGCAATTGGCTATCCCGGGCTCGTTTCAAGCACTTCTCCAATGCAGTGCAGAAATCCAAAGTCTGCAGGCTATTTTCGAAGTACTCCTCGACAAGCTCGAACAACTCCTGGTTCTTCCATATGTCTTTCTTGCACTCCAAGATAACCTTCACAACCTCCTGATTCATCTCCAACAGGCATTCTGTGACTTCTTTCAAGGAATCAAATGAGAGGGCTCGGACTTCGACTCCTACTGCAAGGGTGTTGATGACTTGATTGGTTCGGGTTTGGAGGTTGGTGTCAAAGGATTGCAAGTCTGCATCAAGCTTGCATGCTGCCTCATATGAGCTAAACTGATCAGCTGTGTATTGTATGTTGGTGTTGAGATTGATAGCAGAGGATGTTTGATCTGTATTTGTCTTCTTGCTCATATGGCCTCCCATGGCTTCAATTAATCACTCAGATCTAAACAAGCACAAAACAAAGAACAAACCCAAAAATCAGAACTTGATCAGAAACCTTGGCCAGCTTTGCTTGATTTCCCTTTTGTAAATGACTCTTAAAGATAGCAAAAATGGGGCTTTTTGTCTTGCAGGAGCTAATTAAGAACCACAGCAATATTCTTTAATAATCCCGTAAATGATTCTAAACACAAACACCTTAAACTGAACCAAAAGCAATATTCTTCAATCCCAGATTTCTTGCCAAAACGAAGCTCCTTTCCCAATTCCCAGCAAAACTAGAGAATGAAGATGCAGATTTGAACAAACCCCACTTCACCAAAACCAATGAATTTCAACCTTTTATGCAAGATTATTATCAACCTTCAAAGACTACAGCATCACAAAGCAATATGTAAAAGCATTGAAAGCACCAAACTTTTAAAGCTTTTTCAAACCGACCTCAAAGAACTGAATAAGATAATATTTGGAGGAGCCTGCTTCGGAAGCAAAACAGAGAAGAGTAACAGAGAAACTCGTTGAAGATAAATGATGGGGTTTTCTTAAAATAAAGGAAATAAAGCAAAAAAAGGGTGTGTGAGAGAGAGAGAGAGACAGGGTTAGAGAGATGAGGTGAATGAGGAATGAAGAAGCTTAAAGAGAATTAAAACTTTTAATGGCCAAGAAAACATTTTGGGGTTGGGTTTTTAGATTTTGGGGATAGCTTGCACGCATGAGAAAACTGAGTGAAATGGGCATGGAAAACGCGGGAAGCAATGTCCCTTCTCTCTCTACAAAACCCTTAAGCCTTATCTCTCTCTCTCTCTCTCTCTCTCTCTCTCTCTCTCTCTCTCTGTGGCTCTGTTTACAGTTTTAACGCGCAAAGCAACAGTTACCAGAGAGAAGGAACCACCTGATGGCTGTTGTTTTTGTTTCCACAGAGAATGAATGTCGAGACTTGAGGCTTGAGGCTCAAAACTCAAAAGGGTGGCAGCTCAAAGCTGAGGCTTGAGGCTAAAGGCTTGGTTTGGTGGCAATGAATGAGAACGCGAGACTCGGTACAACACACAAGTCTTCATCAATGGAAAAAAGACAAAGGTCTTCAATAGGATTTGATGGAGTGTCTACACTTTGTCAAAGTTGTGTGAGGGCCTACCGGGCCTACCCCACTTTCTCAAATGACCAAAATACCCTCACAACTTTTGCTTTCTCAAATTTGATGACACTAGTTTGATTTGATCCACACTAATGCAATTCAAAATTCAAATGTTATATTCATACAGTTTTTTTAGTAAAGACAAGATTATTTGAGTATTATTTTTGTACTTATGATCAATCAAATGAGTCCATAAATTTTATCATCTCAATTCTCTATTTTCTCTTATGATAGACTTATTTGATTGAATATGAGTACAAAATTAATACTCAAATCTGAATACTTAAGTATTGTTATAATACCATTACCACTCTCTTTGAGCTTATTGTTTGGGAAAAAAACATTTTTTGGTTCTTCAGCATTCACATTTAAAATGCTAAAAGCCAATTAACCACCAGCTTTTTTTAATGGGATCTATTATATATCTTTTCGGATATGTGAAGTAACTTGCAAAAAAAATTTTCCTTTTCGTGAAGAAAGTAGCAAACATTTGGTAACAATGAAAATGCTTTTTTATTTTTTTTAAGTTTGCCAATTATTGATTGAAAAAAGATTTAAAGCTCATTATCTTTTTTAAAAAAATATAATTACATTTTCTTCTCAACAAATCCCATCTTTAGAACATGTTTGGATGGGTAAAGCTTCTTAAGCTGAAGAGCTTTAACTCGAGTAGTATTGAAGAAATGGTGGAGAAAGAGTGGAATTATTAGCTTAAAATCTTTGTAAGCAAAGAAAAAAAATCAGAGAAAGATAATATGACTTCATAATGTCCATATGGAATACACACTTTAATTAATATTATACAGTAAATAATTAATCCAAAATTTCATGCAAAGTACTATAATGTAGAAGAAAGCCAAAGAAAAGTTAAGATTGTAAAGGAGAAGTACCTGTTTGCTCTTCTTCAAATTGGTAATTCAAGAAGCAATTGACTAAATGCAGGCAGCACAACTCCAAACTTAAAGAGAAATGCTGGTGTAGATCGTAAAAGGGTCAGCAGCATTATCCTAGCAGCTATTTATAATCTTGAATCTCAAACAGTAACTTGCCAACCAAGAAATACAATTTTTAAATTTACCAAATTGTATCAAGTAAGTTAAGCTTATATCTTATGTAAGAAGCTATTCAGTTAAAAATTTAACATATTCTAAACGAGTACACCCAATCTTTTCCAATATTTGAAGTTTACAAAATAAATATAGCAACTTTTGTACATTGTTTTTGTATATTTGTATTTATCTTCTTATTATAAATTGAAAATTAAATAAATAAAAGGATAATGATTTGTCCTAAAAAAAAAGGATAATGGCAAATAAAAATGAAAGGGATGAGTGTGGATGAGCATTATAAGAGTATGAAAATTGTATACTAAAAGAAATAAAAATATTTGTGTTTGTATGAGCAAAAAATATATTTGGATTTAAATAAATCAAACTTAAATGGCAGTTTTGTAAATCTTGTTGAAATAAAGGGGTGTTATATGTAGTGAGACTCCTTATAGGAGGAGTAGGAAACTTGACAGAAGTAAGCAAAGCGGTTCGTTTGCTGGGGAGAGAGCACCGCGTGCTCCGACCCACCCGCTTTGTCAGAGTGTGGTCCCGCGGGTCTTTAGGAGCCGACACGTAATGCTTTGGGACACCTGGTGCGAAATTACTGTGCCGCGGGTGGGACCCACGCTACGTCATGTGCTTCGTAACGCTCTCCCGCTTGTTTTTGTGGTTTGTAAAACTTGTGGTTGCTTTTCTTAGCAAAGAATTATTCAACTCTTATCTTCCACTTTGGCACTCACATCCATTTTCGATCTAGAATATACCACATCCATTACAAGGAAAAAAAAAAGAGATACGGATTTTATTCTTCTTTTTTGTTTCATTCGATCCTCTCTATCAAAGAACAAGTAATTATTGTGAAATACAAAGTTTTTTTTTTGGCCCGGTTGTGAAATACAGAGTTAATAATTGAGCTTTAATTAGATAATTAATGCACTTTTATTTACATTATTACCAGAATTCCACTTTTACCCTCATTTTCTTTTAACTCAAGGTGGTGCTTGTAGCACTACTCTATACCGTATACACATAGTGGTGGATTCATAAATCGACCGTTATAGGATTAAGATTAAGAAGCTCACGTAACTCACCCTTTATTCCCTTTCCTCTAGTCTTTTTTTTCTCTTTTAGACATTTACACAAACACCTTGCTTGCATTCTTGCCCATGCACCTGCCATCAAGACCCAAACTTCATAAGATTAAATTTTTTCTTTAAACCCAACATTTCTGAGTTCATGGGATCAATTGACCCTATTGACCCTACCTTGCATCCGCTAATGTATACACACATAAAATTTATAATATATGGTTAAAATTAAAAGTCAAGTAAAAACAAGTGGAGATCCGAATCCATTTATTAGAGGATTTGTATTCTTTGCTATACTTGTTTCAATTCTAGCTACTAATGGAGAGATGTATGGTATAAAAAAAAAAAAAAATCTTTGATCTTTTGAATATTAAGGTACAATTTTAAGATGAAGGTGAAGTCCAACAATCGACATTATATATCTATGTCAAAAAGAACGCAACACCATGCACCGGTCACCGTAATTATAATGGCCAATGTGAACAATATCGCCGATTAGCTATATATATCACCAATGCATTTGAACAATATCAAATACATAGATGGGGCTAGGCAAGGCATGGCATGGATGGGGCTAGGCAAGGCGAGGCTGAGTGGGGCGAGGCTAAGGCTGGGCGGGGGCTGGGCTGGGCTGGATTATGTGGGGTAGATCGAGGCAGAGAGAAGGCGGGGCGCGCAGATTTGGGGAGGGTGAGGCTGGACGGGGCGAGGCTGGGCTGAGGCTGGGGCGGGGCTGAGATTGGGGCTGGGCGGGGAGGGGGAGGGTTGGGCTGCATGGAATTTGGGATGGGTGAGGGCGTGGCTAGCATGTGCAGAGAGAGAGAGAGAGAGAGAGAGAAAGAGAGAAAGAGATAAGGGAAATGAGAGTAGTCGGCATGTGTAGTGGGTGGAGAGAGAGGTGTGGCCAAAATGTGGAATGGGTGGGAAGAAAGGGTGGCTGGCCTGTGTAGTGGGTGGAGAGGGAAGGGTTTGGTTTGTTTTTTTTTTTTTAATTTAATTGAATTTTAAAGATTTATTTTTAAAATATTATTTTATTAATTTAAATATATTTTACGGATGAAATGACAAAGTGGGAAATGGCAGCATAAGCTAAACGTCAGCATTTCTAACGATGGTGTTGACAGAGTTGATGGAATCGGGCAACATGGGAAACGACATAAAAGTTCAGGGAGTTATATGAAACTAATAAATGTGAAGGAGCAAAGTGAGAAAAAACATAAAAGTCATGGAGCAAATGTGCTAATAAGCCTTTCACAAAAGAGGAAGAGGGTAAGGACTAAAATGTCATAAATCAAGTTTACAAATGAAATTAAGGTACGATGTTAGAGCAACCAAATAGTTCAAGGATTATTTTAAGTTTTAAATAGCCTCTTTTATAATATATGTGAATGCTCAAACACATAACTGGATGGAGAAACTGTTGTAGTGAGTACGAATGTAAGATTAGGTCCAATGCCAAGAGATAGAAGAGAAGAAAAGCGAAGGAAAGAAAGAGACAAATAAAAGCGGTCAGTTGTTAACTAACTGGTCGTAGGGAGTCGATAATGAGAAGCGAGGGGATGTTGTCGGAAATAAGTAGGGTTGGGTGTTGTTGGGTGTTTTTTTGTTTTTTTTTTTGTTTTATATTAAGGAGGGCAGAGTCGAACTTATGACCTTTTTCAATATTAAGAAACATAGTACTAAACTAGTAAATAGTTGGTTTTGTTTAGTGTTATTTTATAATTTATTTTATTTTATTCAAGATAAGATGAAAATGCCTGGAAAAAAAAACACAAAAAATAAAGAGTAGGCATAATGAGAAATTAAAATGAGTACTTTCTTTTTTTGTTATGTTAAAGAGAATCAAACACTTTACTTATTCTAATGGCATCGTCACTCTTCTCACAACTTAGACTAAGGCTCTGTTTGGGATTGCGGTGGAAGACCCAAAATCTGTTGTGGATGACAATTCTCAATCACCTACAGCAGTTTTGGTGTTTGGTAAAAAAAAAAAATTGTTTTTTCTCACAATTCTCAACTCCCCACAACAAAAACAGAAAGCAGGTTTCTAGGTGCTTTTGAAAGCTGCAGTGACTTACAACAACAATTAATATTTTATTTTACCCATAATAACCTCATTGATTTCTATAATTTTTATTTGTTTATTTTAAATTAAAAAATATGTCCATTGTTAGTTATATTTTATATTGTGATAATTAATTATGATATTTTATTTATACGATTAAAATTATAATATACCTAAAAAAATAATAGGCATACTTATTTAATAATGTTGTTCTTAGAAAAATTAATGCTAATAAAAATTTGTAATCAAAAATTTCAAAAACGAGTAAAAAAAACATTTTATTTTTACCAAACAAATAAGTGAAATGCACTTTCAGCATCATGTCTATTTTAATAATTATACACAGTCACAACATTTTTATATTAACATTTACCAAACACTTTGATACTGTTTTTTGCACTCACAGCACTTTTGAAAATATAGTTTACCAAACACTCAACTACTTTACTTTACAGCTGTTTTACTTCACACCTATTTTTTCTCACAACAATACCAAATTAACACTAAACCCAAAACTTAACCAAGGCTCTTGACCAAAGAAAAGAAGCTTAATTACCAAAAGCTTTATTTATATTCTGCTTCAGAAAAAAAGCTTTATTTTTATGATCTTTTCACCCAACTTCCCCCATTAAATAAGAAAGAATAAAAAAGAAAGTGGCATATCCATATGAGGGGTCACATGTCATGAGACTAACTCAATTATGACCATACTTAATTACGAACACATTGATTAGATTAAAGAATGGTAGTAAACAGCTCATGATTTGGATAAATTAATGACTCCCACAAAAGACCAATCCCTTGTCAGTTGTCACCAGACTCACCACCAATGTACTCCCGTGATGTGAGATGTCTACAGCCCACAGTAATGCCAATACGCCAACTCTGTGTCACGAGCTTCAACAATGTAAATGGGCTGTTTCAAGCTTATGCACATTTTTTGCCCCCGTACAGAACTATTATACCCAATTTCGAGTTAATATTCAAAGTTTAATGTTTAATATTTATATTTAAAAAATTATTAAATAAAAACTTAAATGACATTTTTTTTTTGTTGAGGGATGTGAGATTGAATTTGGGTGTATTGTAGGTAATTCTACGGCTCTTTCAACTAGGTTACCCAACAACTACAATATTAATCAAAGATTTAAACTCTACATCTTAAAAGATTGAGAGTTACAATCTTGCATAAGAAATTCTAAACCTTACATCATAATATATATATATTTATAAGGTCATGGGCATTTTCACTTGGTGTTAATTAGTTTTGAGTTTAATGTTTTAACATGGTATCATAGTAAGAAATCCTGAGTTTGAGTCCCTGCAATTGCATCCTCACAATTTAAGTTGAATTCTACATGTTGAGCTCTAATGATGGATTGAGACTGGCCCGTATGTAAAGGGGATCAGTGTTGGAATATAAAATAATTGTTGATCCACATCCTAACATCTTATTAGCTTTAACTTTTAGGAACAGTAATAAACGAATAAACGTTATCATGTGTCAGACTCAACAGCCACATATGCTCTGAGTCATTCAATATAATTAATTTACATATTTAGCTTAGTTTCGCTAAATATGAGGAGTGTATTGAATATATAAATCTCACATTCATTTTCATCAATCCTTACACCACAATATATAATATCATGAGCCTTTTCGCCATGTCTATTAACCTTGGGTTGGATGTTCTCCATGGTAATAAAGAAATCCACATGTTAGTCGACCTAGTGTTGTGCCACAAGTATTCCAAGTTGTCCAATATAATCCGTCTATATAGATGTGTCAAAATTTCACATTAGAAATTCTAAATTTTTGCGTTAGTTTTGAATTAGATGCTCAACCTTAACATAAAATAGCCAATCAATTAATTAATAATCGGATATATAAAACCGCCTACCACAAACTGAATGCAGGTACAAAAACAGTGTAAGAGTAAGACAACCCACCAATCCCATACATTGGCTTGCTATATAAGGCCAAAGCCACAAACCCATCTCTCACACTTCTCTGCATTCAATTCCCAAAGAAATCAAGAGTGGTATAAGCTAGCAGTGAGAGAAAGATCGAGAGAGACATGGAATCAGCATACAAAAAGCTTGTGTTTGTAGCTTTGCTTTTGGCAACATTAGCCATTGGGTCCGAGGCCCTGTTTGGCAGTGGCCAGAAGGGTATTTGCGGCATTTCAAAAGAGGGTCTGACTGCATGCCAGCCATCAGTGAGTGGGTTGAACCCAGTGCCCCCCTCGGCTTTGTGTTGCTCAGCTCTTTCCTTCGCTGACTTCCATTGCCTTTGCTTTTTCAAGGCCTCAAATCTTCTCACTGCCTATGGAGTCGATCCCAACCTTGCCATGCAGCTTCCTGCCAAATGCAATTTTGGCCAGTCCATCCATTGCTAATTAGTTAAGAATATTGCCTACAACACATTGTGTTGTATTGCAGCTTGTGTTTTAATTTGATTTAGTTGGGTGTGCATGGCTAGTGTTCCTTAAGCTATTTGAGTACGTGTGTACTAGCTAGCTAGCTGCTTGTTGTAATTTGTTTTTGTTTTGCTTTTTCCATCTGCGAGGTGTCTTTTGCTTTTTAGGTTTGATGTAATGTTGATTGCCCTTGTAATAATGTATCCGTCTTGTTTATTTCATTGAACTTCATGGCCTCAACACTACGTTATTATTATTTTTTTGTTGTTAGAAGGGAGGCCAAAGGAGGAGGTGCATCGGATTCAAACTCCAGCCTCAAATGTAGGGATAAATGTTTTCAACCACTAGAGTTACAATGTAGGGATAACTCATTAATTTGAACTTTTGCTCTTAACTAGAGCTACAATATTCTATAGTACTATAACTCATTTAAACACGGACCATGCAGGTCTTTTTCTATGACCAAAAATAAAAATAATATCAATGTTACTTTTAAGTTACATGTTAACCCTCACTTCTAGTAAGAGTTTAATGTAACTGAACTTTTTTATGAGATGAAAATTAACATCACTAGACAAAATGGTTATTGATCTGACCATGTTGCCTTGGCTGCATGTTAATACAACTAAAAATTAAATGAATATGTTAATCAACTAATTATTAGTCTAATAGTATTTCTCTCTACAATGTTAGAGAGATCCCAATTTTGAATCTATCTCTCCCACATAAAAGAAAAAAGAAAAAAATATATAAGAGTACGTAATAAGATACCAATACAAATCGATCTCAAATATTAAATGATTTGATAATGTTTCATTTTTCTTTATACATATCTGAACTCACTTTGAAGATCATTTATTTTCAACAACTAAAACATGTACCCTATTCAAATAAGTAGATAAAACAATGTAAACTTGTTATGGGTGGTTGACCTAGGGGTGACACTCTCTGCTAGTGGGTCGTTTTCATAGCGTGTCATTTCGCATTTGTGTTAAATACTAGTCAATCATAACTTAACCCCGCCATTCAATTAATTGTGTTGAATGAATCAACCTTAACTCAACGCTTTTATATTGTGTCATTTTCAAGTTAACCAATATATCTTATGAACTAAAAAGGGGAGGGCTATTCAGACCACTCAAAAATGCTGAGTTCACCACCCTATTAATTTTTTACCCCTCTTTGCCCATTTTGCCCTTGCATTAAAAAAAAAAACTCACCCCTCCAATTTTGGCCGGCCACCCCTCCCCGCCGCCGGTGCGACCCACCCCTCCCCTTCTCCGGTCGACCCCTCCCCTCCCCATCGCTGGCGCGACCCCCGATCTGGAGGTCTATGGGGTCGCGCCGGCCACCCATGGTGGTCCGGTAAGGGAGGGAGGCAGACAAAGGGGAGAAAGAGAAGATGGCAGAGAGAGGGAAAAGAGAGAGAGAAGGGAGATCGGGTCAGGGGAGGGCTGGGTGGGTCGCGCCGGCGGCGGGGAAGGCTGGGAGGGGTGTCCGGCCAAATTGGAGGGGTGAGGTTTTTTTTTATGCAAGGGTAAAATGGGCAAAAAGGGGTAAAAAATCAATGGGGTGGTGAACTCAGCATTTTTGGGTGGTCTGAATATCCCCCCCAACTAAAAATTTAACATGATTTCCTTTATTTTTAAACCAAAGCTATCACTTATGCATATATAACTTATAAAACAAAAAACTATTTAATCATGATACTACGAAAACAATAAATAAATAAAAAACTATATTATTATACAATGACCAATATAATACATATTATTCAAGTCCGAAATGGGCTTGTCGAATTCGGTGGATTAGTGCTTCACCAGCCTATCATTGGGCTTGTGGCTTATAGGATTTGATAAGGCCGATTGTTCTTCTAAGCCCATAATGTCTAGGGGTTCAAAGTGTAATGTTTCAGAATAATTAGGCACATAAAGGAATACAACAAAACTTAAGGACCAAACATGCAAAAGGGACTAGGGTTTCCTCTCATATGTGTACTAGCAAATGAGTATAAATATTTAGAGCAGCCAAGCAAAACCAAAAGCCAAAAGCCAAAACCCAACAAAACCCTGCACTCCATCTTCAAGCTTGGTTCCCAATCTTCAATTACAGATGATATGTTATGCCATTTTGTTTTGGTCTGTGTTCTATAATTCCATTAATAAGTCCTCATGTAGATTTTTTTTCTTCTTTTTTTATTGTTGAGTGGTGCCTTCATTAATCCCAGATAAGCTTTGTATTGGTGCTTATCTGATTCATAGGAGGCCAAAAACAACTCTGGAAGTTTCGCTGATAAATGCCTATTTTCTGAATTATCAGAAGGCGTTTACTAGTAACTTTGCCATACATAATCTCAATTGGATTCTCTTTCTTTTTTATTTTTGGTTTTTTCTTTTGGTGCTTGTTGGGGGGAGTTGCCTAACTTTAGTCTCTCAAAGAAATATAAAAAATTACTTTCAGCTACCTGTGGGTTTTGACCATATGATAATCATAGTCTGGTACTATTGATTTAAGATGGAATCCTTTTCTGGGTTATTGGAAATTTTTCGAAATGTCAAAAGGATTGTGTTTCAACATTCAAATTTCTTGTTTGGTTGTTTATAAATGAACAGTAGACTAGAATGAAATAAGGATAAGAACATTCAGTGTGTAAAAAGTAATCACTCCCATTAGCATCAACCTCAACAGAAATCATCCAAATCCAAGTCTTTAATTGTTAGAAAAGAAATTCAAGTTGTTAATACTGGTATATCATTTACATCAAGACATTCATGATATGCTTAAGGTGTGAATAAGAAAAAAACAAAAACAAAAGCAAAAGGTTCAATATAAAATATGTATAAGAAAAAGGTTATACAATTATCCAATCAGTTGAATTATTTTGGAGGTTCCTCTTCATAAAAAAAAAAAAAAAAAAAAAAAAAATGTAGGCTCCTCTAAACAGAACAACTAGTTCTCAAAACAAACCAGCAGCAAAGCTAGAAACAACTAATATAGAGGCTAACTAACAAAGGCTAAACAAGTTACAAAAATGTTGCAAGAAGTTGCAAATTTAAAAGTTAATGGACGGTCTTTTTTTACTTTCTTTTATCCAGTGACTCTCCATAGTAATAGTAGGAGAGAGAAATCTCCATAGTAATAGTAGGAGAGAGAAATACCACTAAACTAACAGTCACATCAAACTACTCTAATTGATATTGCAACTGCTCTGAGATTAAAGCAAAAGACGAGCATAAACAAAAGCAACATACATAATACTTTGGATGTCATACTGTGCATTAGCTATCCGACTTTATTTATTTTACTTTGGAATAGTAAAATATTTTGGACAAGTAGCATTGTAATACACTGTTAATGGGCAGGAAATTGTATTCATGACACATTTGTCAAATTGTAAACTATTTTCTTTCCACTAATTAAATAAAGGTAAGTGCATTTGGCAGTTACCAATCTCAAGTCTTTACTAGTTCCAATAACAATCTTGAGTCTTTCCCATGTTTACTAAACATGAGAATAGAAGTGGAGAGTTGGTTTTACTACTTAGATGTTTAACTAGTACAACCATAAAAGATAACTTATAAATGTTAACCATCCTTTTTTGGTTAGAATGTTAACCATCTCTCAAAACACTGACATACCTGCTATAGTAAAATCAAAATTAATTAACCAATTTTTTCGAATTTCACAACTATATTAATGCAGGTCTTAGAATATGCCCCTTCTTTTGGCAAATAGGAGATTCTCTTTCTCTTTCAAACCCAGTAATTTAAGGGGGAATGCAGTTTTACATAGGCAACTTCTAGACGGGAGGATGATGGTGTCTATTAACTGGATTAACAAAAACTCAAAAAAAGCATGGGATGATTATAGCAGTGACATTTAATTCAACCACTTAATGACATAATGCGTCCATAAAATAAAAATTGTCTGCGTAATGCTGTTTCCTAATCAAAATTTTCGTTATGAAAGCTAAGCTCTTAATCCCAGCAGTATATGTCTTTCCCCTACAATTGTTCTACAGCTACTACTTGTTGTAAAGGTGGACAACTGTGAAAATGAAGAAGCCTGTCATCTGCATCATAATCCAAATATTATGTTATCAGAATAGTTCAAGTAAATTTTTAAGAAAGCTAAAATCATACTCAATAATTTATGACAATATAGCTTATGACACCAATATATGAGAATCCTGGGCTTATTTCCTTTGTCATGGAAAACTTCGAACATGGATAGTTCTTAGGAGTGAAGCTTGAGCTCAGTGTGAATTGAAAGAATGCTAGACCGACACTAATGACAGGGGCCAAGACGGGGAGATGCTCTTCAGACCATCAAAAGAGAGTTGGACAACATTACAGGGCAAAAATGTATACAACATAAAATATATTGAAAAAATAAACAAGCCAAGTTTGAATGGCAAGGGATGCCGCAATCCGGGTTCCAATCTAAGAAGCTTGTTGTATCTCTATTATGACATATAATGGAAACCAATTCCGGAGAGAAAAGAGAGTTACCATAGAAAATGCTGCTCCATAATAGGGATAAGCTGCTGGTATAAATCTTTCGTATTCATTGTGTCTAAATGGTTGAACAGGAATCTGCAATTTAATATATAAGTTTTTCATTCAGGCAGTGGATAAAGGAACAATAATCTAAGCCAGAAAACCTGACTCTCACACACAATGCAAGAGAGTTTAAAAGTATCATAATTGGTCTGAGTAAAAGTTTTGATATTGTGTGCTACACATCATTAATCCAGCCGTCTTAAGTACCAGGTATAAAACATAGGTGGCTGGTTGTTCTATCGTAGATGCTACAATAATTATATTCTTTTTTTTCTTTTCTCCCCATTCAAATACCTATACTAATTGCACTGTTTAATTCTGTGAGAAAAATGGTGGAAAACTCAAATTTAAAGAATCCTGAAGTTGAGTACTTTGAATATTTGAACGAATTCAAATGTTATTCTTTTCAAAACTACTTGATTCAAAAATTATTTATGGTCAATATATATATTTTCAATAAATTATGAAGCTTCAAGACTATAGTATGAATGTTCAATTTACTTCTGAAGCCTATGAAGGCATCCATTGTGCTGAAGGGTAAACATAGACAAAAGTTTCTATGTGCAGCATCTTCTCTTAACAAGTTACAAGATACATCAACACAATTAAACATTTCTTACCTGCTTTGCTAGAGATAAACCTGTGTAGCCAAGCCTATGGTACTCAACCTTGAACTGGAAAACCCCATAAACATCTGGAACCTTAAATGCTGTAAAAAAACGACCCTGCAATACAAAATAATTTTAAGAAAGGGTGTTTACAGAAAGTCTGCAGTAAAATGCCGTGCATTACCTTCTGATCAGTCGATAAGGTTTTCAGAACATAGGGACTCATCATGTAAAACTGTACTTGAACGTCATCAGCAACATATGGTTCCCAACTGTTTCCATGCCATTCATAAATCTCGACAGAATATTCCTTCAATTGTGATTAAAGTGTCAGATGCCAAAAACTTTACTTGTTTGCTTTTATTTTATTTTTTGGGAATATTATCAACACCATAAGCAAAAATTACCAAGTCATCGTTGATCCTGTAAATTGCAGGTTCATCTGCTTCCCCAACTTTGTGGTGTCTTACATTCACAGCCTAAAGATAAAAACATGTTTTAATAAGGTGAGCATCCAGCAAAGCCCAAATAATACTTACCGATGGCAAAAATGAAGCTATTAGATGAGTTAATCCTCCAATCAACAGGCCACCATCTAATATCTCTTACTTTCATCCATTTTTCATTTTTACTTCTATTCAAGCCTTCATTAAATAAACTTATAATATCCTGACTACAAGACAACTTTTGCCTCACCTTGAGATGACCTCTTTCGTGAAAAACCCATTTACTAAGTTCTGTCAGAAACTGCTCATTGGCCGATTTCTCATGCCTGTTATCACAAAGTAAGTTTCTTATTAAATTCTTCCTCCAACGAAAACTTTTATGCGGTATTAAGAGATATACACAATACACTCATTCAAAAATGCACAAGTTATCCATAAAAAGTAGGCATTTTGTACAGCTACATTTATATCTTATATATATGCTTGTGATCCTTTCTCCAGTATGCATATTTCTACTGTGTCTAAATTGTCTATTCGTAGCATCACTCACTTCTTTGGGCTCCCAGCCTTCTGCACCCCAGATCTGAAAAATCTGAAAAGACAACCAAATTTTGTCAGCCAAAAGACTCAAAATGAACATAAATTAAGGGAACCTCATTTACCTGGAACCTTCACATACCGGTCACTGAACATGCTTAATGAACCAGAGATCAAAACCCGAGCATTGTTTCTTGCCTACAACAAAATAAACAAGAACACAAAAAAACTGTGAGAGAAAATACAATGGTACAATAAATGCACTTACATTCATCCACTAAAAGGCATCAAAGGAAATATACTTCATTTACAGATCTATCCACTCAAGTATTCACTGATTTAGTAACTTTTATGAAATTATACATTTGGAACTAGACAATATGGAGCCACATCTTGACAGTGAAGATCAGACAGTAAGGTCCATTTCCAATAGCTACGGTATTTAGAGAAAAGTCACTGGCCTCAGAGGCAAAAGAGAATGCAGAAAATAATTGAAGCGGTTATGAGAAAAAAGTTGGATTCTCTATACTGTTTGCTGGAAGAAGTTCTGTAATTGACATTACTCCCATGCTTCCCCTCCAGGGGAAAAAAAAAAAAAAAAAGAGAGAGAGAGAGAGAGAGAGAGAGAGAGAGAGAGAGAGAGAGAGAGAGGTATTCTCATGTTTAACAAGAAAATATAATGAAGCAAATAATAAGTTGTAACTTTTCACAATATCTTCAATATCATTTCCTCTTCACACCAAAATGACTTTTCTAAAATAAAGCATAAATCAACTCATAAACAAGGGAAACCATATGAGTATTACAAAAGTAATCGGCACCGTGATGTAGCAAAATAAGAGAGGAAACAGGCAGTAAAGTCAACATACTTGCACAACTGAGACTAAAGATATAGCAGATCCAGTGAGCGATGGAGGAGTTGACAGCTTGCTCTTGGGGTCAGCAGAATATGCTGAAGGTGAAGCTGACAGAACTTTCAGAACCTAAAATTATGCATATATCAACATGAAAATGAGTGGGTTAAAAGTACAGAAAAAGCAAAACTAAACGATCATAGTTGAATAACTTTAATTAGAACAAAGGTTCATTCTCTTAGTTGTTACACTGCATAAAAAATAAAAAAATAAAAAAATAAAAAAATAAAAAAATAAAAAAAATTGAAAAATCTTACCAGGCTATTTTCAGAATTAACTGTATGGCCAATCCCCTGGAAAAGTACAGGAGCCTGTGGCAGAATCCCCGAAGGAAACAATATCAGAGACTAAGGCTATAATTTTCACTGCCATTTACTAATTGTGTGCATTGAACTTTGCCTCTAATTGCAACCACTGCCTACTTACAAATGCTCAAAAAATTGGCATAAATTATTATTGGATACAAGGACATAAATGATGAATGACTTGAGAAAAAAAAGTCATGACCTAAAGGTGGCCAGGCCAGTAAGCACATAATTGAGCAAAAGCATAAAATAAAAAACAAGTTTAGAAATTTAGTAGAGTTCAAGACCATTTCCCATATAATTTTTTTTTTAAAAAGAACAAGTAGAAATTCAAGACACTTCATACAGGAAATTAAGTGAGTTGGAAACAATGAAAGAAAAAAATTATTTCCCTGTAGAAGAAAAGGAAAAAGAACAAGTAGAAATTCAGAACATTTCATAAAGGAAATCAAGTTAGCTAGAAACAATATTCTGTAAATACTACCAATTGAATACACATGTGCAAAATTTTTACATAATTTAAATGGATAACCATTATGAACATCGTCAGGAATAGCGCTTGCCTCAATTTTCTTGCTTCCCAAAATTATGTCAGACTTAATGAAATCTTCACTAGCTATCAATGTATGATCTCCTTCAGTGTCTGAAACTGCATAGCTTGTGTGATCTATGACCATAGCCGCAGCATCCTGTACCCAAATACATTAATTCATTAATCAAGATTAAAACACTGGATGAAAAGATAAAGACCTAGAGAAACACGTATGAGTTCGAGGGAAGGATATAAATATTGGGTGTCACTAAACCCTGTAGAATACTTCATGGAACGAGAGGAGTAACATAACTTATAGCCAAAACGGCTATTTCAACAGTGGCATCCAAAATGCCTATGCAAATTCATTTTTTCAGGATAGGAATATAGTACCAGAGAGTTTTTTTTTGTTTTCTTTGACAAACAGCATTTCTTTTCCTTTTATAATTCGATTTGCATCATATTAGCAGATAAAAAAATGACATGATACAACATCAAAGTCATATGAGTGTAGTGTAAGACAGGGCGGCATGAGAAATGGTACTCAAATCATAGAAGCTAGTAATTGACTACATGCTCATATTAGCGATGTTATTCTTGCTGTCATTATGGAAGTAGCACCAAATACACCTCTAGAAAGATCAGAAGTTGTTCGTAAAGAACTCAAATGTGATCATGGTTGATAACACAATCTGACAAAGACGCAGCAGCTATTATTGAATTTTTATAATTTAATTTGAACCGTTTTGATTTACATTTTGGATTAGAATCAAAGTAAATTTCATTGCAAATAAAATTTGATGCTTCAACAGAAGTACATATCATGAGACATGAAGCAATGCATGCATACTGGACAGAAACAACTAAAAGGAAATTCTAGAAAAAAAGGGAAAGTAAGAAAAGATAGAAAACAAATAATTCATATAGTAACCAATGCAAATGTTTAGAGGCTTATACCAACCTCATCAAAATCAACTCCGCACTCAACAGAAATTTGTCGGATCAAATCAGATGCATTAGCATCAGCTGCAATAATCAAATCATGACCCGTATCCACAAAATCCAGTATAGCAGCTAGGTCAATGGATCCTCCAAAACCTGTATTACATGATAAAGAGCATTATAAATAAAGTTTCTCGGAATCCCCAAATTCATGTATTGTAACAATTGGGAATTCCATGTTAACATAAGTTAAATATTAAATATTCAAACTTCAACATTTTAGACCCATGAGAAAACCAAAACCCCTAGTCAACTAAGACTTACACAAAACCATATCAACTGATTAAAGTTATCATTTTTCCACAATTTTCTCAGAACCCAAACAAGCATTTTACTCCAAATCATTAACCCAACGAAGCATTTGCAAAGAGAGAGACTTACGATCGACCGTTGGAGAAAAGAGAACCAAGGCGTCGTATAAATACTGGCCGTATCTCTGCAAACCGATCTTGGGATCATCAGCGAGCTTGAAATCGAGCTCGAAGCCTCGAGATTGGAGGGACTTGAAGAACAAGGAGTGCGAGGATTTGATGGCGAGGTCGTCCAGCAAGACGAGGACTCGGCGATCGGTGGGGTGGTCGGGCGAGAAGGAGTGGGTGAGAAATGGAAGAAGGGTTAGGGCTACGAAGGTGAGGACGAGCTTCATCATGGTGGACGCAGTAGGCACAGAGAGACTGCGAGGACTGCTACTCGGCTTTGGCTCAGATCGAAAACTAGTGTGGACTGTGGCACTGTGGACGGGTTGGGTGACTTTTCATAAATAACACGACTATAAATTTTTTTTTTTTTCTTTCAAACTTACATGACACAAGTACAAAGACTTACTAACACAATATAAACAACTAGAATTAAGGACAAATGGAGAACTTAAAAATTATTTTTATAATAAATTATTCATAAACTCAATTTTAAAAATATTTATAACTAAAAACTCAACCAAATAAAAAATAAGTTTCAGCTCAATATATCTATGTAAGCGAATATGAAGCAGGAAAACTAAACTATTGAGCGCTCAACAGAGCACTGAGGTATCAGTAAAGCGAGCGCTCTCTTTATAGTACAGAGCGCTTAGTGCTTATATATGCATTTTTTTAGTTTGCAGATGCATTTTTTTCCTTGCAGATGTAGGTTAGTCTGCAGATGCGGGTTGCATCTGCAAGCACCGAGCGCTAGGTAATGCCCACCAAGCACTCGGTGGACAGTTTGAATTTCTATTTATAGTACAGAGCGCTCAGTGCTTACAAATGCATCTTTTTGGTTTGCAGATGTATGTTTTTTGCTTGCAGATGTATGTTTTTTGCTTGCAGATGCATTTTTTTCTTGCAGAAGTAGGTTAGCCTGCAGATGCGGGTTGCATCTGCAAGCACCGAGCGCTAGGTAATGCCCACCAAGCACTCGGTGGACAGTTTGGGTTTCTATTTAAGTTTTAGACCGACTGAGGTTTGGCTTAAAAAAAAAAAAAATTTCTCATTTTGAGCTTCTAATTAAAGGACCCTTATTTTTATGATTTTGTTAACATCATAATCAAAGTAAATTTTTATTTTAAGAGAAATGTATGAGTGATATGTTTGATTCAATAAAAAGAACTTAGTTCACAAAACATATGATCGATATGAAAACGATACAAGTAATAAACCTAGCAAACAGTCTAACTTATTTGTAGCCTCATCTTTCATAAGGAGAGACAAACATATGTAAATAGTAAGCTCATACCAACCTACTGGTTAACATGATAAGTGGGGAAGACGGTTCAAACTTTTAAACTTGAGACCCTATGGAACCAGCGCGTCGATGTCATGTTAAACAACCACTAGACCTTACCAACTAGCTATTGATCTTGTGGTATTTCTCTTCACAATGTTAGAAGAAGTCTCAAATTTGACTTCCCCTACCCCATATAAAAAGGAAACAACCACTAGACCTCAAAAACTTAAATTGTCAAAAAGTGAGTTAACTTTTTATATCAAGTTAACTACAATGAAGAAGTTCAGTTGTTTTTTTTTTCTTTTGTTGGATTCTATGATGTGAGTGGAGCAACGTTTTGCATGGTCAATCTCATCTAGATCCAAAGTTTGTATCCTTACAATTGCAACAAAAGCCTTCCATTTAAGTTGAATTTCACATTTTAGGCTATAATGGTGGAAAGGAACGCACATGCGAGGGAGTATGTTAAATTATAAAACAATTGTTGGCCCACATCCTAATAGTTTAAACTTTTGAGATTAATGGTAAACTAGCAACTATATCATGATATCAAAGTGGGGAATTCTAAATTTGAATCATACAATAGCAAGAAATTAGCTAGGAGTCATCGCTATGTCGGGCCTGAAATTATCGGGTTCAGGATAGGCTTGGATAAGGCTTAGTCGGGCTTCGAAACCGTGTTGCTCGCCCAAAAAGGCCAAGCTAGACTAATGGTGTCAAACGGGCCATGTCATGTCGGCTTGACCTACTTAATCTTGGTATATTTGTGCTTTGTGTTGTGCTTGTGTTGACCCATTTAATATTCGTGTTATGCTTTTGTTGTCCTAGATTGTTACGACCTAGGCTAGGCAAGACTCACAACTCATTCGTACTTGTGTCGTGTTCGTGTTGTGCTTAAACAAGCTAGTTTTTTATTTATTTTTTTATTTCAGAGTTGGAAACTTATCTTATGTTATGTTTTTTTAACTTATAATTAAATATTACCATATTTTTACTTGGAATATTTCATGTTGAAATCCTTTTAAAAAGAAAAGGAAAATATTAAATGAGTTGTGCCTATTGGGCCAATTTCGTGTTTATGTTTGTATCATACTAATTGACCCATTTACTTGTTGGTGGGCTAAAAATTTTGGTCCGACTTGACCCATTTACTTGTTTTGTGTCGTATCAGCCCGACATGTTTCGTGCCGTACGTGCCTTGCTCATTTTAATTGTGTTGTGCACTTGCCATGCTTATGTTGGCCCCACCCATTTGACACCGCTAAGCTGCACTAGCCCAATTGGGCTTTTTTTATGGGTTTTTTTTTATGGGCTTAAATATGTTTATAGTATATAAAAACTTGTGCCATTATAAATTATATAGAAATAAATTATATGTATAAATTAATAATATATATTTGGGTGGGCTCGAGGCGGACCTGGACATGTTGGATCGCCTCAAGCTCAATTGGGTCGAGCCAAGCAAGGTTTTGGCTTGCTAGGTTGGACAGGTCTGTATCTAGCTTCAACCTTATAAGGCAAATGATGATACCTAAAAAATATTTTTAATTTAAGTTGAATTTCCCATGTTAAGGGATTCTATGGTAGAGAACGACCCATTTGTGAAGGAATTAATATTAAAAGTATAAATCAATTGTTAGCCCACATTTTAACAGCTTATGTATTTGGAAATAGTGGTAAATCAACAAATTTTATCACTCATTACCCCAACCTAACTCACATATCAAAGAGTCCCTAATTTTCTCAAGGAATACAAACAAGCATTAGCACACCAACATTAGGAGTGGACATTTAAGTGACAAAATCAATGCATAAAGCTAGCCACGCCAAAATAATTATCCATTGGGTGGGCTGCCTAGTATACACGAAAAAAAACCATGTCTAATTAGGAGTTTGCGTCATCCCAATTCAATTATTAATTAGAATATAAACTTGTTCAATGACATGCTTAATATACAAAAATATAAACATATATATATATTGATGAGAATGGTAAATATAGGCTTATGTCATTGTCACTTGAAAAGATGGTTACCATGTCCACTTCTGTAACTAACCTTGCAAGTAGACACAATAGAACTCGGGAAAGTTGTACCATTTTTTCTTTTGTAAATTTTTTTATAAATTGAATCAGACACAGTGGTTGCCATGTATACCTTACAAGCAACCTCATCTTTCACATGGAGAGACAAACATATGTAAATAGGAAGAGTATCCTCATCTTACTGGTTATGATAAATGATAAGTGAGGATGAATGTTCAAACTTTTAAACCCAAGACCTTGTGGCCGAAACTAGAACACCAATACCATGTTAAACAAACACAAGACCTAAAAAACTTAAAATGTTAGAAAATGAGTCAACAATGTATATCAAGCTAGCTAACATGAAGAAGTTCAATTGTTTGCTTTCCTTTGTTGGATTCTATGGAGCGAGTGGCCGGAGTAACGTTTTGTATGGTCAATCTCATCTAGATCCTAAGTTTGAATCCCTACAATTGTACCAAAACCATTCCATTTAAGTTGTGTGCACATTTTGGGCTCTAATGATGGGGAAAGACCGGGGATATGCTAAAGTGGTAAAACAATTGTTGGTCCACATTCTAATATCTCAAGCTCTTTAGAATAATGGTAAACTAACAAACTATATCATGATATCAAAGTGAGAGATTCTAAGTTCAAATCCCTTCAATTGCAAGAAAATTAGGGGTCATCATTGTGTCGTGCTCAAACGATCATTTATTCTTTTTTTTTTTTCTTTTTTTCAATTATCTTATGTTATTTTTTCTTTCTTATAATTAAACATTAATAGGTTTTTGCTTGAAGAGTTGAATTTACTTATTGGAAAGTTTGTTTCTTTTTTAATATAAGGAAAATATAATGCTAAATGAGTCATGCCTAGTTCAGGCTCATTTGGTGCTCGTGCTCGTATTGTTCTTAGCATGTGTTATGCTCGTGTCATGTTGTGCCTAATGGGTTGACAATTTCGGCTAGGCCCGGCCTATTCACTTGGTTTGTGCTCTTGCTGTCCAAACCCATTTTGTGCTCATTTTAATCGTGTCGTCCTCGTTTAATCGTGTTGTGCTCTACTGTGCATATACTACCTTAACCCATTTGACACCTATAAGCTAGGTTAGCCTAGTTGAACTTAATTTTTGGGCTTAAATATGTTTATAGTGTTGGAAATACTAGCATGAGAATGATTATAATATTATATATTATATATTATAGAAAATGCAGCCTAAAGTAACAATTAAAATTTTTCTTATCAAACTCATAACCTATGATACGATCACATGCATATATGGAATTCAAAACATGAAGAATAATAAAGACATACCTTCTTTTGTTCATCAAGAAGCTATGCTTATCTATGGTGGCTTCTTTCTACCTTATGATTCACCTTTAGCACCACAAGGGTCGTGCCTCTAAGTAAAGTCCACAAGAATGTGATTTAAGCAAGATAGATGAGAGAGATGATCAAGAGTGCTAGCTCTCAATCAAATCTCTTCTCTCTCTAATATGGTCGGCTGCCCTATGTGTGGCTTTGCTATCTTTTCTGCTTTTTCTCAAACTCACAAGAAAGTGAAAGAACAAACTTGAAAGTCAAAACCTTATGTGGACTCACTCTTGTACTTACTAAGGAGTAAATGTCTCACATATTCTAATATCTATAATACTTTCTCTGTATCTTAATATTCATTGACATTTTATGTATTGGTTCAGTATATCACATACATTGATCGATATATGAATACATGGAATAAACTTTGCCATTTTATATATTTATTTAATTGATCCCTAAAACTCCAATTATAAATTGGCTTTTAGGGCATACATCTAACATATAGTATATCAAAATTTGTACAATTGGGCTTATTTCTAGACATGTTAGGCCGAATTGGGTCGCCTAGAGCTCACCGAGCTGCTTCGTATCTCAAATAGAACTATGTTTTGGCTCGCTAGGTTAGGTAGGCCTATATCGGGCTTCAAGCTTGTGGGTCAAATGATGATACCTAAAAATATTTTCAATTCAATCTGAATTTCACATGTTGCACTCTTATGGTGGAAAACGACCCACATATGAGGAGAATTAATATAAAACAATTGTTAGCCCACATCTTAACAAGCTTACATTTTTTGAAATAGTAATAAATCAACAAATTTTATCATTCAGCACCCCAACCTCGATCACATATTAAAGAGTCCATGATTTTCATGAGAATTACAAACAAGCATTAGTACACCAACATTAAGCATGAGGATGAAATCGATAATATAAAGCCAATCAAACCAAATCATTTGGGGCAATTTGGTTTGGTTTTATACATAAAAAAGAATTATCAGTTAATAAACCGATTCAAATCGTTATTATGATTCAGTGAGCAATCATTTGAATGAATTGTAAACCACCGAAACTATACCAAACTGAATATAATTATTTATTATACCTATTGCATATACATTTCCTCCAATTCTCCCATCCCTTTCCCTCCTCTCTCAATCTCAACCCCCCTCTAGTCTATGCATCCATCTATTTTCTCTCTTCCTAACTTATCATCTCCAACTTCTTATTTTCTTGATGTTTTTCTCTCATTCATCTTCATCTTTCTCAATCATATTGTTCTTTGTTTAATTATTCGTCCTCCCTACATAAACCTCTCAAACCAATGTTTTGGCTGGGTTAAGCATATGATTTGGTCATTTTTGGTTCAGAAAAATCTAAATTAATTAGATTGGTTCGGTTTGTAATTTTGGACAAAAACCAGACCAACTAGTACTGTACTCACCCTTAACCTACATAAAGGACAATCATCTTTTGCTTGCAAGTGTGAGGTGCTTCCTTTGGGATAAAGGAAATTGTTCAATGTTGATAGAGCAAATGATTTTTTTCAAGTGTGAGGGGTCACCTATTAGGATAATGAAGGTGAACTAAGGGTGCCCTATCAAAGCATGTTTTAATAGGCATCCTTGTCCTACCCACGGAACTTTATGGCCATACAATATGAAGTTCAATTTGTCAATTGTTAGAAATTATGTAGATCAAATATAATTTTTTTATGTTAAATAAGTAATTGTTTATTAATAAGTGTTTTAATGGAACACTTACAACAAAGTTAAGTTTGAACAGTATTAGTGTAATATGAATGACCGAAATACGTAAATCTCAATAAATTATTTCATAGCCTACAGTTTGGAAGATGCATAACATGTAAGGTGGAGTAGCTCAAAGAAAGACATGTTAATGCTTAAGGTAGAAATTTGAAGATTGTGCTTGAGGAGAAAAATTTGAGACTAGCTGACTAGGGTTTGTGTCCTATGTGTTTGTCTCTTCGGTTACGAAGTTTTTGTGTGTCCTAGGGTTTAGACTTTAGACGCCTTCTAATAATCTAATGCAGGCAACTGTGAGGAAAGTTGTTTTCAAGCCACGTGAGAGTAATGATAGTGCACATGTTACCTTGCTTTGTTCTCAAACACTAGGTATTTATTTTGTTTAGTGAAATTGATTAGTGGGAAACTGGGGATGTATTGCACAGTGACCTTGCTGTAACTCCTATTTTGGCTTATCGAAAGTTCAGCGTCCCTATAAAATAAGGCCTACGCCTTCTTACCACAAAAAACAAAAAATAAGGCCTACGCCTTCCAATGACAAATCTACCCTTCATTGCTTACGTGGCACTACGCTATTGGTTGATACACTAAAACATGAAATACGTGCACCACAGCAGATGACAGCGGCAGTTCATTGTCTGAAAGCAGTAGTGACGATAATTGACGCAGGAGAGAGAGAGAGAGTCCAAAAAATTGAAAAATTAAAAAAATTAAAGAAGGGAAGGACCGAAGGACCCCCAAGCCCCTACCTTTTGTATAAACAAGAACACTCTCCGACTCTCACACGCTTTGGCCTTTGGCTTTGAGATTCCATCTCTCTCTCTCTCTCTGCGAAGACCCTTTACTGTCTTTTCAAGCAGGTAAGCTTTCGTTTCCACGATCGCAACACTCATGGCTTCTGTATCGGCTTTACATGCTCATGATGATAATAATCTGATCCAGGTTTTCAGCTCACCCCCACATACAGATATTGTATTATTGGTATAAATTATTGGTTTTTATTTGTTGTTTGGTGGATTTTGAGTGCTTTTGATCAAGTGGGTTGGCTTGAAAACGCACGATTGGAGAGCTATTTGAGTCTAAGAATTGATTAATAGGAATTTGAATTCTTTGTTTTGCAGTTGTGGTTTGTTTGGTCTATAAATTAAAGAGCTTTTTGTATTTTCAGGTAAACCCTGCATTCTTTTGAGCTGGTGTGGCGATTCAAAAGTTGAACCAAAGATTTGAACCAAAGAGACCCAGCAGCTCATCGGTATGGTCATAAAGAGCTAAGCTTACCAATAAAGTTCTGTACTTGTTTTGAATGTAAAGTTTATATCTTTGCTTGAAAGGGGTGAAATTGATTCAAAAAGATAGTTTTTTGTTTGGTCTTACTAAGTAATATGGGTAGACCTCTGAACCCCATCAATGTTTGTGCCTGTTTTGTGGTAGTACATTAAAGGGTTAGGACATGGGCTTGGTTATAATGGGTTTTCAGTTCCATGGTGTATTGCTCCGGATCACTGGCTGTCCGGCTTTCGCCTATTATATCGTTCTTTGGTAATGGTTACTTAATAGTTAGATCCAGTGTACTTTTAGGGGAGATGTGTGATTAGGTTTGCTGAATCTTTCGTACGCTGAATTAAGCTTCCATGATCTTTTGGTTGATGTAAAGTGCATGTTACAAGTGTGCTTATGGATGCAAGCATATCTATGGGATGTAAATAAGTTCAGAAGTAGCTAACCATAATATGGTTAGTCCTTACCAGTCAATAAAGCAACAAATTTAGCTTGGTCAATGGTAAAACTGTTGCATTTTATTTGTATCACGATGCATATAAGAAATAGACATTCAACACATAACATTAAGTATTTTAATCATATACAGACAATGCTCTAAACCCTTGGATGAAAATCCAACGGTTATAATGACAAAGACTTAGAGCATGTACGTAAATAGTTAGTTTTCTATTAACCGTTAGATTTTAATATAGCTATTTAAGGTATGGTATCTTTCGTGGTAAAATATTTAACATTATATGTCTGACCACTCTTCAATATATATATCTATGCATATAATTAAGACACCAAATGTTGAATATGGAACTACTGTATGAGCTGTATGTTTGTTTATTTTGATGTTGTGCTGTAGGAAAAATGATTAAGCTATTTAAAGTGAAGGAAAAGCAGAGAGAGATTGCAGAAAACGCCAATGGAAAGACACCTGGCAAGAAGCAAAGTGCCGGAGAATTACGTCTTAACAGAGGTATTTCATCTCGAATGTTGAAATAAAGTTACCTGAAAGAGCTGTATAGGACATATTTCATTGTTAAAATTTTGTTGACACAAGAGTGACTGGTTTTTTTTTAGCTTCCTTGACATTTATTATACCTTCTAGCTACTTGCTCATGTTAATTCTTTGACAACTTGCATACTGTGCATGAAATTTAGTCACTCTTGTAAATGCCTGCCAATTGATTTGGGCTGGGTAAGGGGGAAACTTGCTTAGCATGCTTCTTTGGAATATTTTTTTAATGCAAAAATGTTGAAGGTTAGGATTGATCGATGGCCTGGTAATGACCGTTCATATTGGAATTGATGTCAGAACTCAAAATCTCTTTTTCCAAATGAATGAATTATTTTGCATAATTTCTTCAGAGAAGTTAAAATATAGGCTTGTGAAAAGAGAAAAAGAAGCCTATATATAGGTTTATGTTCTAATTTGTTTCAATGGTTCTCATCTTGTAGATGTCAGTGAGCTGAACCTACCAAAAACATGTAGCATATCATTTCCCAATGGAAAGGATGACTTAATGAACTTTGAGGTTACCGTACAGCCTGATGAAGGATACTATTTGTAAGTATTATTTTATGCAAAATTCATCCCCTTTTAGTCAACATTTGTACTTTAATGGGAATTTTCATACAAGAGATTTTTAACATAAAAACTTTGAATTATTTAAGCATCTTATTTCTCCTAAGCTTGTAATTCAAGTAGGGAGTCTCCTAAGATATGCAAATTAAGGATTGCCATCTTGGGATCTGAAAATGCAAGGACTTGAGATATTTGGATCACTCCTTACTCCAAAGGGACATAAATTTAAAAGTTAATAGACCAACTGCTACTTCATTGTTAGATTAGACAGTTGTAATATTTGGAGTCTGGTTCTGCCGTTTATCACATGGCTGATAATATTGTTTAAATTTGTTTTGGGAGTTTTTAGTGCTTAACTTAGTATCTTGATCACAGAGGTGGTACATTTATGTTCACATTTCAAGTTTCTCCCCTCTACCCTCACGAGGCACCAAAGGTCAAGTGCAAGACAAAGGTACACTAGCGTGCCCTGTTCCCTAAACATGGTGCTTTTCTAGATGATAATGCTACTTTTTGTGTATAGAAGTCGCCTTAACAATAGTTTCAACTTGCAGGTTTACCATCCCAATATTGACTTGGAAGGAAATGTCTGCCTCAACATTCTAAGAGAAGACTGGAAACCCGTCTTGAATATCAACACTATAATATACGGACTCTTTCATCTTTTTACGGTATTGATTATTCTTTCAATCACAAGTTGATTCTCACAATTTGGCAAGCTTCTTTAATCGGAACTTGTTCTTGTGCATGCAGGCACCCAATTATGAAGATCCCCTTAATCACGATGCAGCTGCTGTTCTGAGGGATAACCCAAAGATGTTTGAATCCAATGTCAGAAGAGCGATGGCTGGTGGATATGTGGGGCAGACCTTATTCCCGCGTTGCATGTAGGAGCTGCTTGTATTTAAACACCAAATTCATCCTTAAAGGCTGTTCAAGGGCTGTACATTTGGTCGTCAAAGCTTCTTTCTTTTCTGGTGTGCTACTGGGGCATGAAATCTTCAGAATCAGGCAAGGGCACTCTGGAACGAACGCATATGAAACCTGGTGTAACTTTGTGAAATGTTTGTGATATTGGCTGGAAACATCATATATTTTCATAAGTTTGATGTGGATCATTGGGGGATTCTAGAATTGAGGCTCAATGATTTATTTATTTCCTAAATTAAATGGGAAAGGACATCCTTTATTTACTTTTCCTGAATTAAATTGTGGATCATATAATGCAGTTGCAGCTTATATTGCAGAATTTATTAATTTTATTTTACTCTATGACAACCACATATAGTTCACATCTATGTCATACATAAGCTTTGCAAAGCATTGAGTAAATTAAATTGTAAAAGAACATCGCAAGTTTAAGTGTATAACATTACTCTCTTCTTTGTTCACCTGTTTTGGCCCTTTTAGTATGTTCAGACCATAAAGGTTAAAACTTAACAAGTTCAAATTCAAAATGGAACCAATATGTTGTGGTAACTTTTCTGCCATAGCACATCTGCTAAAGTTGCTACCATCACAATTTTGGGGTTAGGGTTTATAGAGTTTACATTAGAAAGATAATTAAATGGACATCCTTCATCCTTTATGTTATCATACTAAATAATAGTCTGAAACAACTTAGTTTTAATTATAAAAAAATATGTAAGCTTAGGATCATCTGAACTTGCATACACAAATGAGTGAGCGAGAGGCCTGATTGTAGAGAAGATTCCATTTCAATAGAAATGAACACGACTCACAATTTTATTGATGATAATAACGTTTTAATCAAACAGAAAAAACCATATACAACTAAAACAGTTTGAATGAGCTCTGGACAATGGTCAAAACCAGTAACAATGATATACTAGTATACAAATTTCAAAAAGCACAGGGCTCCTCAGCTATCTAAAATCTATTAACACCCGATATCTGAAGACCATCACAAAACAGAGTGAAAACACCAAGAAAAATGTATGGAAATGCACAAGAATGTTGGTTTAGTAAGACTACTCCAGTCCATGACCCGGACCATGAGAACAAGGCTGTGCAAGCTTCTTGACAATTGCAGCCATGTATTTCCCCTGATGCTCTGCGAGAGCCAGCTCCGTTTCACTTGGTTCCCTCGTGCCATCACCGGAAAGGACTCCAGCACCATATGGAGACCCTCCTCTAATGGAGTCCATTTTGAACATTCCAGCACCAAAGGTGTAGCCAATAGGAACATATATCATTCCATGGTGTGCTAACTGAGTAATTGCTGTCCAACTGCAGCAAGTACATATTTAACATATTTTAGAGGTGGATGAGATTGATCACATAAATATTGGATATTAATCAATATATTTCATAAAAGACAAATTTAAGGCTGCTTATTTACTTTTAGTCCGTCAATGATGAAGTTATGCATAGAGTTCCTCATTCTGAATGTAATTCTTCATAAGACAACTTTTGTAATATCTTCATCAGGTTTTAGATAACCTTGTACTACATATTTATACAAACAAGTGGCTTATTCAAGCACCTTAAAGTGTTTTTCACACCCCCAAGGAGATGCTTCGGAAAGGGTTGAAAGTTGAAACTTTCTTCTGTTCACATCCTTTGTCCCATGAATAAATATATCAAATTCTTGACACCTAAACCCGTTCTCTCACTCGTTTGAAACTCATGCATAAGCAATTCAAAAGACCAATCATCCTACACAAGAATGTGCACTTCATTTGATATTTTTCATGCAAATTGACAATTGTACAGCCAATATGTTTCTTTTCCACAAAAAGTATCCAATTCCTCTTCTCCGGAATCAAATTGGAACCACATTCTATAAAATTGCAAAGCCACCAACAACTATATATAAAACAAGCAATGTTATCAAATATAGATTCCAATGCTTATTCAATTTAATTAATCTCTTTTACAAGAACATGCAATGTACAAACAACAAAAAGAAGTTTATGACTTTGTCACTGACATATCAACTTCTAATTCATCCTATGCTACTAACACATATCAAATGCATCAAAACTCACAATACTCAAATCAACATACCAACAAGATTAACAAAAAAAATTCTTCAATCAATGAACTCAATCCAAAACCAAGGGTGTCTTACTTACGCAGTGGTCTCTTGCCCCCCACCTTGTGTGCCAGTACTCACAAAGAACCCAGCAGGCACCCCTGCAAGCCTCTGCTCCCTCCACAGCTGCCCTGTGGAGTCGAAAAACGCCTTCATCTGCGCGGCCATGGACCCATACCGGGTAGGGAACCCGAATAAAAGTCCATCAGCCTCCACCAATCCCTCAGCCAATATCACTGGCACCCCATCATCTTCTTTCTTGGGCACCTTCATTTGCTCCAACGCCTCCGGGGACAGAGTCTCCGGAACCCGGTATAGAACCCCTTCAACCCCATCAATGGAATTAACCCCTTTCTTTATTCTCTTGGCCAAGAGCTCCACATGCCCGTACATTGAGTAAAACACTATGAAAACCCTCAGCTTTCTTTGTTCTTGTTGTTGTGAGACCCCATCCTCAATTGGGTCTGTTACTTGTGTGGTTTGGGTTTGGTTTTGGTCTGAAACCGGACCATCGCTTTCTGGGTTTGGAGGATCAGAAACGCCTACAGGTGGCCTATTCTTGCTTGGCACGCAGCCACCTCCTTTACCCATAAAATTTACAAAATGGGTTTTGATTATGGCACAGTATGTTTCTCCAGAAGGTCTAAAGTCTCTGAATTTAGGCTAATGGGGATTGTTTATTGTGCAAAAATGGATAATCAAACTGTGCTCAGATTGTGAATTGTGTCTTAGCAGAGAGGTATAAACAACAACACCAAATGAAGCAAATGAGAATTGGAGGAAGTGGAAATGAGCTTGGAGTTTGTTTGACTTCAATCCAGAGCTGTCTGGACAGACTGGACTAAGCGGACTTGAGATGGCCCAGAAATCGCTGGCATTTTGGTTAAGTAATAAATAAAATAAATTAAGATCAATTACAAAATGCACCAACTTTTAAAACAACATAAAAAATATTATACATCTGTTCTGTCTTCTAACTTTCAATACTTCCATAGAATGTTCAATGTTGAGTGGAAACGATCGAGATTCTCTTGGATTCTGATTTGAGATACTTCTAAAATCTGAAGGAAGCTGTGTGAGTCTCAAAGAAAATATTTTTAATTTCTTTTTTAAAAAATTTGTCGGTAAATCTTTTTTTAAATTTTCAATTTGTATGACATTAATTTCCTTTTGTTATTAAATAGTTTATGAAAAGAAATATTATTAATTTTGTCCTGAAAAAAGAAACAATTATTGATCATGGTTAAAATTGGTTTTTAAGATAAGTTAGCCTGTCTCAAGGGTATGAGGTTATTTTTTATTTTATAATTAATGCTCTTTGCTTATCTAGCAAGAGTTGCTCTGCCCTCTTAATTGTACTCAAGAGTCAAGGCTTCTTCATAACAGATTTGAGGGATGGGAGATCTGATAATTTGCAAGAATAATCATTGATGACTAACTCTTTTATGAAATTGGGTATTGTATGTTATAATTTGTAAGCTAACCAATGTGTATATGATGAAAATTTTGTCTGCTCCTCAAGCTCTCAGAATTATTTTTCTCTGGCTAATGAAATTTGCAGTCATGAAAAAGCTCCAATACCTTCTCATATTATTAGATATGAAAAAGTTGTAATCAGAGCTACAGAATTGACATTTTTTGGCAATGTGAGTGCCAGAAGAATATGAAGCTCAATATACTTTGATAACAATGGAGCAAGGTATTTGGGGTCCCCTCCTATAATTATATGACTGCACATAACAACTTTAACATCAGAGATTTAAAATACAATCTTACAAATACAACAAGCAAACTCCACAAACACAGGTTAGCATGAAAGAACAGTAACCCACTGAGGCATTGCAGAAAGTGATGAAGGATTGAAGTTTTTTCTCACCCTTTCTTCAATGAGCCATTTCTAGACCTTTTTAACTCCCATGGTGGTAGGCAGCCTTTATAGTGAGAATGTAGAAACAACGACGACATTGATACTTCCCGTTGAGGCATTGAGATTGATGACAAGCAAGTGAAGGCACTTCTTAGTCTCTTTTTCTCGCTGTCGTATCCTTGGAAATTGGGGTCATGTGGAACAGTGGTCGTCTTAAGGGCGTCTGGAAGTATACAGTTGCATAGGGAACCTAAAAGGAAGTAGAAAAGATGAATAAACCATGAATTTCTCTTACCAACACAATAATTCCTTAAGAGGAAAGAGAATGAAGAACAAATATAATCCAGAATCAAAAAATTCTTCGAGGTTGACACTAAACATTTCTAGAAAAGGAGGCACGTTGTGCTTCTCTTAATCTTTGGTTTGACAAGAAATCATAAAAGTATTTCTTCACTATAATGCAATATTTAGACAACAAGTAAGCCTCATGGTATATTTGAGTGACTAATTTTCTAAAGTGCAAGTGGCAGTGAGATCTACAAAAAAATTAAACCACAATGATATTTAGTTTGAACATCCTTCATGGTAGAGTAATAGAAGCATTTGGATTTTGGACCCCAAGTATCCAAGACATCTCGAGAGAAATATAATTAATGCAAGTCAAACATCAAAGAAGCAGCGGTTGTTAAAGACATATGTCATATACCTATTCTTGCGAGTCGATTGACCCATTTTGGTATCGGGTGTCCGGTCAGCTTATAACATATATCCTCACAGAAGTGGTTGCAGTTCTTGACGATCAAGTGATACTTGTCACCACTGTAGTTTGCAGATTGACACTCCATGAACTCTCTAACTTGGAAAGGATCCAAGGATGTCCTGCCAATGAAAATTGACCGTCTAAACTTGAAGCCAGGGCACTGTCGAGGTTCAACCTCAAAGACACCACTTGATGAGTATTCATGGGCTCCAAAGGCATATTCTACACCATGAACTGTAAGCAAGCAAGGATGATCAATAAACATTTGTGAGTCTAATGAAAATAATTTCAATGGGTAATTTTTATCTTTTTATCAAAGCATGAGATCTTGGGTTGAAATTCATACAATTGCAACCTCCCAATATAAGTTGAATTCCAATGTTAAGCTCTACTGGTGGATAAAGATTAGAGACTCACATGTGAGGGGAAGTGTTTGAATATAAAATAGTTATTGGCTCACATGTTTAAGCTTTTGGGAATAGTGGTAAAGAAACAAGCTTTACCAAGTTGTCATAGTTGAAAAAGACATTTTGGAATTAATTTGAAAGACCAAGTAAAATTCACAAGGGGAAGCAGAAATGGGTGGACCTGATGCATCTAAAATTCAAGACAAGCCTAAACAGTCATGATAACTTGAACTCCAGTTTAATCTCATTTTAAACTCAAAACTAATATTGGTTGCTTGTGTACAATATCTGGTGAGTACCAGTTTCATTAATGTTTTCAGACATGTAACTTATCTAAGTCATACTGAATGAGATAATTAGGCTTAGGTCCTTTAGAAGAACAGTTTTTAGATGGAGACCGAGGGTGTTTTAAAATTTATAAGAAAATCATTTTAATTCATAATAAAGTCCTTTTAATTTATAATAAAATCCTTTTAATTCAGAATAAAGTCATTCCCCGATTTGAAGGATATTTCCCCTCCTAAGATGTAGAGTGGGCTTTGTAGAGACTGCATGTTAGGTTTTAACTTCAAGATTTTGGGCAGAAGCCGTCAAAGAAGAAAAATAAAAAAACTTAATTAAAAACTCTAAATCACTACCGGTCTTAGTCTAAGAAAGGCTCATAAAATGAATTGAACTCTAAGTCTCCCTTATATTTATTTGTCACATTAAATATATGATTTTGATCAAATTATAAGTTTTTCTATTACTACTTACTATGTAGAGTCTGCAACTTCCCCCTGCACTCATTCCCTCTTTGGCTTGTAATGAACTACTGCATATTGTATATACCATACAGTTTGGTAGAAGTCTAATCCAGTTGGGTTGGGTTGGGTTGAGTTAGTTGAAAAGCTAGGATTTTCAATTTTGAATAGTGTTTAACTAGCTTTAATAACTCTTCTATGATGTTATAGATTATACGGACAAATAGATTAGATGAGCAACTTCAAGGTAAAGTTATACACCTGGTTAAATTCATTAATCAGCCAATGCAAAATTATACATGATCACATAATTTTGGGTGAGTATAGGAATAGTCTTTTCCTAAAGAAACCACTGATATTTGATTTATCAAAAAACATTTACTGATAAAGCCATAAAGGTAAGCTAACCTTCCACCCCAGAGTGAAAAATACCAAGGCCTGCCCAATAGACATATCCATTTGCTGGCGTCAAGTCATAAACATTCAGATAGACAGGTGCGCTCCCTGGACTGTAGTCTGCTGCCTTCACCTTTCGAAACATGCAAAAACGTGAGGCGGATTTGCCTCTCAAACAAAGAGGCATAATAGTGTGCCAGCCATCCTTTGGTCCTGTTTTCATGCTGATGGGTGAAACCAGGAATAAATAAATACCTAGTTCGGACCTGCAAATATGAACAGACAAAATAAAAAAGAAATTATGACAAGATACCAGATTTTGGTCTTAAGGTCGAAAAGTTTTTCCAAAACTATCATTTCTATTTGTATCCATAAAACCCTAAAAGATCACAATAGAAGTTCATATGTAGCACACTACTCTTTGATATTGATTTTTTTTTTTATTTTTTATGAGGGAAATAAAAGAGTATTATTCCATCATTTCCTTACATAAATGGAACCTTATTGCAGCACAACATCTCATGATAATTGGAACAAAGAATATCTGTCATTTAAAATTCTCCATATTAGTTTAGTACATAACAAGTTCACAAATCCCAATACCTGATTATGTTATATTTGTTTATAAATTCCATATACTTGACATATATCTTGAGAAGAATAACTTCGACTACCTCACCCAGTTCAGCTTCAAAATAGCTTGTTTGCACCACATACAGCTGCAATATATGGTTTTATGCATGTCAACTTGGCATAATGCAAATGTGTAGATCTACCATAGTTCTCAGCTATTTTATCAATAAAATACAATGTTGCAAGTACAGTTCTATGGCCAAGTGGTGATATATTAGACACCGTGTTTGTAAATCTCTATCTCTCAGTGTTAGGAGTTTCAGCAGTTCTAAGCAGGAGGTTATTGACGGTCAGAAAACATTTTAGCTGCAGAGTACATTCAAAGTTGCATAAGTATCAAGAACTTTCATGTGCCTGGATAGAGATCTCCACTGAAACTTGAAAGGAGTAATCATGGATCCCAAATCCAACCAGATCATACAAGTTTCAAACTTTCATAAGCATCAAGAACTTTCATGTGTCTGGATGGAGATGGAAATCTCCATTGAAACTTGAAGGAATTCATAGTGGATATCAAGTCCGATCAGATCGTACCATTGTCAATAGAAAATTTGATTCATCCAGCACACGCTTTGTCTCTAAAACATAACAGAATATCAACTGTTAAGCTTCTCTAGATTATTGTTGGGTAAGTTTCAACAGGGTCACAGCTATAAAGCATATTAAGATTCATTCTTACTTGTTTATTCCTTGAAGAGCTATAATGCTCTATCTGAAGTGAATAATGTGGTCCTCATTCCTCCCTTGGCATCTGCCAGACAAACCCAATTTGCAACTTTGATTGTCACTCTTCTAGAGGACCACATCATCCACCAGTCATTCATATGCAATTTGGCCTCAATAAATTAACCCCAGTTGGCTTTCACTCATCTTCATCATTGAATTTCCATAAGCACATCAACTTGTATCATATTAATGCTCATTAAGCCACCCTGCATAGTCATACACCATACCTATACCACTCTACACGGAGAGAGTCTAGTAACTTATAATAAGCAAGCTTCCAGGTTGAATTTTAGAATATGGGATATGGCCCTCCAAACCAGAAAGTAAAAATCCTAAATGCTTCAATTCTCCACCAAACTAACAAAACCATTTCCTACTCATTTTTTCATTTAAAGTGGGACCAATAAGTTACCAGCTTTCCATACTAATAAAGAGGAACCAAACTGTTGAAAGATTCACTCAACTGTCAATCCACAATTTTGATGGCTCATTCTCTTCCAGATATTAGTTGAGATGATATACCCGTTTAAAATTCTAGACTAAAATAACCCATGAACAAACGATGGCCAAAAATGAAAAAACATTCTCCTTTTCTTTTCTTTATTTTTTTTTTTTAAAAGAAAGTAGAACATTTAGTAAGCGGATTAATGAGGAAAAATCTACTGAAATTCAGTAAGAGCAACCAAAAACAACATAAACAGATAAATCTTTCAAAGAAGCAGATCAGATTCATGAGGAAATTCGTGAAGTAAATACTTAAAGAAAGAAAGAAAGAAAATCAAGAATGTGACAACTAATCTTCACCCAAACCACAATAACACAAACACAGGCAAAGAGAAATGCCAAAAACAAATCAAGAAACGCAAAACTCAAACAAAATAATACAAACCCATTAGAGAAAAATAAAAAGGCAGAGAAACCCACTAACCTCTTTGAAGAATGACACTCAAACCAGTCACTCATCAGTCATCACAAGGTGAAGCTAATGCATCAACCATTCACCAAGATGCACAGCAGCCATTTTCAAAGCACACAGAGCACCTGAGAGTTGAGGAGGAGTGTGTGCGAGCCTGAAACCCACACATTGGTTTTGTTCTTTCTGACAGAAATGAAAGCTGGCGGGGTACAGAAACTACTGTCCTTTGTGAAACCCAATAATGAAAGAGAAGAATAAGTGAATAACCGAGGAAAAGAGAAATGCTCGAGTTTTTAGTAGTAGTAGTGGCAAAAAGGTGAAACCTTGAGAGAAAACTTGTCTCTTTCACTTTGAGACATTTTGACCGACTACTCACTTTAAATGTATATGCGCTTCTCTTTTGGCAAATTGCTGGGTCCGCTTCTGCTATTTTTTGCCATCTTAAATAATGTGCTTTTCTTGACCAAAAAATAATGTGCTTTTTTTTTTTTTTTTTTTTTTTTCAAATCACACGTATAATTTGACGGGTTCACACTTTTCAATGTATAAATTTTTCATCATTAAATTATTAAATTATGGATAGTGTTATAAATGTTTTTCTTATTCTCATTTTGTATTATTGAAGCTGTTTAGACTAGCATTATTAGCTTATTTTCCAATAATTTAAGTTTTTAAGTTTTGATAATTGTTTATGACATCAAAGACTTACGGCAATGTTTGAGAGTGTTTTATTTTTTTTGTTAGCTTTTTACTGGAAACATATCAAAATTTTATTAGAATCAAAGTCTTTCCAATAAATCTAAGTAGAAGAGCTTCTCAAGGAAGGTAGGTGGTTTTTATAATTCAAAAGTTAGTTATGTCAAACTTCATCAAAAACGTTTTTAACCATTCAAAACTACTTTAATGTCTTTCAAAATCATTATCAAACATACCTTATTTGTATTGAGCAGGAATCGGATTGAATATGAGTCAAAATCTGAATTTCCATTGAAATTGTTTACTAAACTATCTAGAATCATAATAGGAATAATACTGATTTCATATAAACTGTTTACTAACTCACTTGAATCAGAATTGAAACCAATTTGATTATTAAAATACCCTTGTTCTAAATAAATTAAGTTGGGTTAAAGTGAATGGACAAACTTGGAATTGTAGAAATAATGTGAGAGTATAATAGGGAAAAAATGGAATCCTGATGAGTTGTTTCTCCAGCAATCGAAATAACACCCCCCCACCCAAGAATCAAATTCATCCAAAATAAGGAGTTGAATTTCTAATATCATGTGGAACTTACTTGTGTTTTTATTCTCATATGATTAGTAAACACATGAGTAATTCGTAATCGAAATTCAACTCCTTATTTTGATTTCGATTACAGATTAGTAACATGTAATAAAAGGCATGATTGGTACAGTGTGAGATTACACTTATAGATGTTTCTCTATATCTGTATTCCTTATATTTGTCTTCTCATTGTATGAACGAAATTATAAGTAAGAGAGAATATTATTAGCCTATGAATCCGCCCATTTATAAATAATAGTCAATTGAGTTCAAATTTTAAGTATTTATCAACACAAATATAATACTTTTTCATGGTAATGAGCTGTGTTTGTATGAGATGCCCACGCGAGCTGTCTGTATATTGTACGCATGATGAGTTATCATTCATTGCATGATCCCATTCATGTGTGCACTGTACACGTACACTCTAAATTAAATGATTATAATTAGCCGTTAATTATATGAAACTCAAAATAACATTTTCACAGGTTTAATTATGAACATTTTGTGGTCATATGGCAAAACAACATTTGTCTTCGAAGCACCAACTTTAGGAAAAAAGAAGTATATTTTGTTATTCTACATTCGGATGGTATATACAAGTTGTAAGAGCATCTCTATTAATGAACCATATAAAAATGTGTACCAATCTCAAAAAATGGCATGTAGTGAGCCTTCAATCATGTCTAAAAATTAAAATATGAGTCACTTGGCCTATAGAATGTGAAGAGGTATGATATAATTTAAATAATTTAATAATCAGTTTTCTCATGCTCCCCAATTAAGCATAACATATCACACTATACATATTTAAATGGCAAGTTATTACTTTATAACAGTAAATTAAGCTAAAGTTTTTAGATAAATATTTGTTTGTTAATCACCATTTGGTTTAGTAAATGTTACTTAGTCTCCATTTGTCAAAGTATGCATGAGTTCAAAACTTATAAATATCAGTTAATTAATAATAATAATAAAAAAAAGACAAATATCTGTTTGATTAAAAGTAGTTTTCTTTTTTGTTAAATAATTCTGTCATCTTATAGGATTATGACAAAGTCTCTTTGAGTGCCTTGGTGTTTGTTAGGTGTTGTTGAGCCTCTGAGGGTTCTCCATTTGAGTGGAGCTGCGCTGGGTTCATTAAGATCGAGATGTTGGAGGAATCGAATTTAGTTTTAGGGTTTTTGTGGTTATTGGGCCTTTGTTTTTGTTTGGATCCTTTTCTGTTTCTTGTATTGTTAGTTGTGTTAGTGTAGGCCCAGTGTGTGAGTTTCTTACCAACTCTTACTTATTTGGCCATTGTATGGTATTTTGTTTGTAATTTTACTACTGTTGACAAAAAGAAAAACACAGCTTAAACTTACTTAACCCACTTATGATAACAAAATTTTAATGATAAAGATATGGGTTTCTTTGTAAAGCCCAAAATAAAAAAAAGGGCTGACAAGCCGGCCTATCTGCAAAAAAATGAAAGGCTGAACCAAAGCACTCGGCGTTTTTTTTCTTGTGTTTCACAATATCTATTAAAATAGCGAATAAAAATGATATCTACAGATATATCTTTTGTTTTTTTTCTAACCTTTTTTTTTTAACATAAACACAGCAAAATAATACAATATAAAATATAAAATTTAAGTTTATAGAGTTACATTTATCTTGATTTCAGCAGTAACAATAATTATTATTATTAAACAATAACTATATGTAATGTATGTAAAAATAAAAAATAAAGGACACGCCGAACGCTTGAAAAAGGGTGCCAAGCACTTGACATTGTAGAATCAACGTCTACCAATTATTATGCTGGCTTTTTTATCATTATTTAAAAAAATAATAGACCTTTTTAACATTGGAGATATTAATTAGGTTAAATATTATTAGAAAGGGTAGAGTGCACTTACTTATTGTTTTCTACAAAAATATTCTTATCCAAAATTACTTTATAAAACCCCTAAATTATTATTATCAAAATTACTACTAATTTTTTCGAAATAAATATTTTTAAACAGTTTCCTGTGTAGCCATGTAAGTGCCCGTATAAAAAATAGAATAATCGAAAAAAGAAAATAGAAAAAACAGGAAGAAAAGAGCGGGACCCAATCTTCGGTATTCCTGTTCCTGGGAGGACAGAAACATACGAAAAATTGAGCGAAAACAAGACGGTGGAATGAACCGCTTTTGGACCGTAGATATCGTCCATAAACGATCTTGACTGTTGAAATTTAAACCTCGTTCATACACCATATATTACACTGTATGTAAGCTCAAGCTGCATACTTCAAAGTGCAAACCCAACCTACTCACACTACTCTCTCTCGTTTGGCGCCACAAACACACCCACAGGTCTCTCTCTCTCAATCTCGCACTCTCTCTGCAATTGGGTTGTGGTATTTGATTTAGAAGAGAAAGGTTATGATCTTTGTTTTTCTTGTTAACTTGTCAAGAATATGTTTTCAGTGTCATGTTTTGCTCTACTTTTTGTTGTTATGGTTCAAGAAATCATGACATAATAATAGCCTTCTTTTATATAGATATGTTTTTCTGTGAGAATTTTAGCTTTGGAAGTTGACATGTTTTTGTTGCTAATTTTAAGAGTCTTGATGTAGTGCTCTTTATTGGGTTTTGTTTTGGTTATACTGTAATCCTTTTAATTTCTGGTGGGTTGTGTATAAAAATTGATGTCAATGTGTAGTCTTTTAATCTAAGTAACCCCTTCATTTATTTTGATTGTATTGACTGCGGTATTTTTCATTAGCCTAAACTCATTGATAAACTGCTAATACTGGGTTTGGCTTGCTATTCAATTTAGATTTGAAAGCTTAATGCTATGAGATTTAGTGATTTGCCTTCTGTTAACCCAGCTCAGAGTGGAAGGGCTTGGCATTGTTGTCCTCAACAAAAAATAATGGGCATTTGAACTCACAACTGTCTATTCAATTTAGAATCAATTTTTATGTCTTTCTCTTTTGTTTAATGGAGCTTTAATTTTAATGAAGAAGTGATTTGTATGCTTTTGCTAACTATATTAAATTCTTTTGTTTATCTCTATCTTTCAGTTATTAGAGTTGATAACCAGGAGGATTGCTATACCTTCCAAACAAATGGGGACTAGGGAAAGCAGCGCACCTTCAACTCAGGTTCTCTCTCTCTCTCTACAGATCATTATGCATATCCTAATGTAATTCTATAATTTATTCCCTGTCATAGTTTCTGTCTCTTGGCCTTTTATCATACCAAACTTTGATAGGTTTTGCTAAAATCCCCGCATAACGATACTGTGAAGGAAGGTTATTATTTTAGAAAATTAGGATTAAATACCAAATATCAATAGTTTTTCAATAAAGCAGCAAGACACTAATTTTTTTTAGTTTAGGTACTAACCTAGAGTAAGACATTTTGGATTAGGTCACAAATCAGTTTGTTATATAGTTATGACTGTCGAACAGTCACAGTTGTGATTGAACTGTGACTGTTTTAAATTTATAAAAATTTAAAATTTTTAAGAGTTTAATACTTTTGTTTTAGGCTTGGGAAATGTAGTCATATAACTTAAAAGACTAAACATTAAAGTTTAAGTCTTGCAAATATTGAAAAAACACAAATCAATAAAAAAGTTATGACTGTTAGACAGTTACAGCTCGATATAACCATGTTTTTTAAAATTGATACATAAACTGAAATTTAGTACCTAAAGTAAAATGACATAAATGTTTTGGTAGTTAAAATGAAAAAACGTTATAATTTGGTACCTAAAATCAACGGACCTTTATTATTTTGGTTTTTGTGGTGTTTAAAATTTAAGAAAAATGGCAGATACTTTCATTCTCCAAGTAAATATTTTTGTATCATGATTAATTTAAGTCAACTTACTTGCACATTGATGGGTGAATACATTTTTATATCCAATAAAAATAAATGGTCAGGGTGTGGTGTTGGAAATTCAAGAGAAAGAAGAAAGGGTTCTTGATGAAAAGGAATGGAAATCAATGGCAACATGCAAGGGAGGCTCAGTAGATATGGAGTATGCAGGTAATAGACTGGCAGAAAGTGAAAAGGCAACTTCTTTTTCTGGAAATAGTGATGATGGTGCTTCACAAAGGTATTGTTAATTCCTTTCCTCGATCAATCCCTTCCCCAACAAGTATTTATATGGTAAATATATTTAGCATGTTTTTTTTACATTTATTGCAAATTTTCCTTTCTACAGTGCTGCAAGCAGAGATGAGGACTCATCAGATGAGTGTGGTGACACCAACCAAGTATGTCATTCTAATTAATTATATGTTGAATAAATTTAAAAATGCTTCGCTATGGCCTAGATGACCAGATTAATACTATTCCTCTGAAGAGATTGTGGGACTAACTGATAAAACATTATATCTCATGTGGTTTGGACATGGTGATTTTACTAATATGTGGGAACCTTTTTATTTTCTCCAGGATTTTTCTGCAACTCAAAAGCAAATGCTTAACCAGATGCATCAAGATGGTATGTATTGGAATTTAGAAATCAATGCTTTCGTTATTTAAACTCATTTGATTAATGACTTCTGGTGCTTGAACAGGGGAAATTCAGAATGATGCTACAATCCAATATACTGGTACAAATACAAATTTGAGATTGCCGGATTTTGGAATGGGCCTCAATGTATCCAGTGGTCAACCCATACCAACAAAGGTGAGGGAAAATGCATCTGGTTCCTCAGCTCTAGTAGCTTTAGCAATGATGCTTGTGTGAAAAATCATGCCTGTCATGTGGATCAATAAATGGAAACATTTGTGTAGCTATTTTTCCAGTTTGATTTCATGTTTTCTTCAATTATTTTTGTGTTTTTTCTTTTCCTGCTATGGTCTAGAGTTTCTAGAATACTATGTTTCTCAGGCACAATAGCAACTATAAACTTGATGCTTAAATTGTCTGTTTATAAGAAAAGAGAAAAGACTTTACGGGAACGTATGCAATGAGGGTGCTCTTATTATGTTTATTTGCCTAGTTGGTGTTAATACTGCACCTTTTTGTGATAGGGACCTATGGTCCTCTGGATTCCTTTCTATATTCTGCCCTATTCACTTTCATTGAGTGGTATATACCAATGCAAATCTTGTTCTTATGTTGAACTTTTCTCTTGATTTGACAGGAAGATCACGAACAGAGAATAGAAAAGAGAAAGCAGTCTAATAGAGAGTCAGCTAAGAGGTCAAGATTACGCAAACAGGTAACATATTTGTGCAGTCTTTCAGGCGACAATATGCGTGTGTGTGTGTGTGTGTAGTCTTTCAACCGCAGAGGTTCATACTACCACAAAACGATAATTTAACAAACAGGAGAAATCAGAAAACATTTTGTTTAAGCTCTGTTAATCTACATTCCTCTTCATTGCATGTATGTATCTCTTTGTTTGAGGCATAAAGCACCAAAGAAAAATAGAATGAAGTAACTAAGAAAGCTGTCATCACAAAACAGTGGAAATTAAAGTGATGCAAAAGGTTCTGTTTACATAAAAAAAAAATCTATTAGCTTGAACAGCTATCTTTTTCTGCAACAGTAGGACTATTTAGGGGCATCTTGTGGTTTCATATTATAAAACTTATAGAATAAGCTTTGCTGGAGGCCGGTAACTATTAGTTTTATACTTTTATTCTGGTGCCATTTAATAGAATGTTTTTTAAAAAAAAAAAAAAAAAAAAAAAAAAGGTAAAATTTACTTCAAGAATAGGCAAGGATTGTCTCTTTGTTTTAGGTGATGGACTTTTCGATTTCTTATTTGGCTGGTGCCATTTGTTACAAAATTTCCCTGTTTCACCTGTTTTTTGTTGTGTTTCATATGATATTTTGGTTTTGTATTTCTTCCCAGCAAGAATGTGAGGAACTACAAGAAATTGCGGAGATGCTGCAAAGCGAAATTTCCAAGCTCCCAGACAAGTTAAGGAGGCTTTCTGAGGAGTGTGTGAAACTTGATGGAAAAAACAATTCCATAATTGTTCGTCATCTAAACTCTACCTATTCATTACCCTTTGCCTCTAATTATCCCTTTTTTTAATTTTATCATAATGAGTTTAGCTTCACCTATAATATAGTTCTCACATTGGATATAAAATTCAGTTTTTTGCTTTATTTTGTTTCTTCTGCTGGAAGAAAGAAACAATTCATGAAATTGATTTTTCCAATGGAACAGGATGAGCTAGAGAAGATGTATGGTCCAGATGCAGTTTCTGATCTCAAAGATGTGGAAGTTGACTCTTTTGATGGTGAAAGCAACAACATTGAACCAAAAACTCCAAGCAGAGATAACTCCTGATACTCTAGTATTTAGTGAGGCTACGAGCTAACTTTGCTGATATTTTAAAGTAGTTGAAAGGTCCATAAAAAATACCATTAATGTATCAGGGATTTCATAATTTGATAAGACCTGCTTTTTTTGCTGGAATTTGACTAGTGATGCATCACAATGTTTTCTAATAAATGTTATTTTGATTTTGAATCCTTTTTGGCTTCACAACTGTTTTCCAGTTTTCTGAGTTTGACTTTTCTTTTTTGTTTATGAATGATAAATCCAAGATTGAGTTATCAGTTAAAATGATGGAGGCAGGTTAATGATCAAGCTATGATTAATTTACTTGCAGCACAGCTCAACTGAAAATATAAGAGATTCAAAGATCTGAAAGGGGCATTATCAATGGCTTAATTGAGCTCAGGGTTATGCATATGTTATATTATGGATGTTCCAACCTGAACCTGGAGGTACTAGTACACAACAGAAGAAAGGGGAACCCAGCCCTGATTAAAGGGTTTCTGCACAGGTTATGGTAACATGAATGTGAAAAGGCCAATGCATGCATATGATGTCAGCTCCAACCTCTGCAAACTGAGACTCAAGTGAGGGGACAAGAGAGTGTAACTCTAAAGATTTTTTTCATTTCTAAATAGAATGGCCATAATTGAAAGAAAAACAAGTCTGTTTTTAGTTTGTGAATACAAGTGAAATGCATAATTGTATTCATGCAAGAGCACAAAGGTTTTTTTACATACCAAGCTAAAGAAGTCCACACATGGCAAATGAGCATTTATTTAGGCAAACATTCCTAAAATAATTCCAACATTGAAAAATAGGTCATTTAACCTACATGTATACTTTGGAACTTTTACGTTACAATTCTTTTGAACACAGAGCACCCAAATACCAAGGGTGTGTAAGAGTAGCAGGAACAAAACAATCTTTACCGATCTGAACCATCAGGAAAAGGTTTTAGTGCATCTTGCTTTCTGTTAACATAAAACTCCACAACTGCAATCATTCGCGGAAGCTTATCAGGATGGTAATTAACATGAACGATTACCGGCTTGAGTTTGCTCAGATTAGCATCTTTCCTCACAGTCTTGAAGAGGACCTTGCTATTCATAAAGAGATAGAAATCCATAGTTCTCCTGGAAGCATGAAGCCCGTCATACCCAGGATGAGAAGGGAAAAAGAGTTCCTCATTGAAAACTGCCTGGTCCCAAGAGTTTGGCTCCCTAGAAAGCCGACCAGCCACACGATCCAATAACTCAATTGAAGGAATTGTTGGTCTAATGTAGAAGAAACCAGAGTTATAAACCCACATACGCATTGTATGAGCATATCGAGCCCAACCCATTCCAGGTTCATCAAAGACGTCATTAAAGCCATAAGCAGTGCTATTATTATGGCCATCAGTCATGGACTCTACATCCGAATCACGATAAAGATGATCAAAAGGGTTTTGCAAGTACACAATATCAACATCCGAAAGAAGAACACTATATCCCAGCTGCAAAAACTCCCTCAATATATGAAACTTCAACCCAGAGACAGCATGGTTCCCTCCAGTTCTGGCAACTGAATCGATCCCTTTATCTGGGTCTCTCTTAAAGACTGGAACATCTTTTGATTCACAGTATCTGGCAATTTCTTCATCCAAAGCAACAACTAGATAATTGGGTATTCCCACTCTCTTAATATTAGTGAACCATACCTCCAACATCTCCTTCACATTTGAGTTTGCAAGTGCAACTATAAGCTCTTTATTAACAGCAACTTTCTCCAAAATCTTTGACAATCTTGGATTCACAGATTCATCAGGAAGAACACTGGGGTTGGTTCTTAAGCCTTTGACAGTACCAAAAGGCCCAGCTTTCTTCCGATCACCCAACACAAGAACCTGTTTCTCTGCCTGATCTTTCCTTTGTTCAGCCAACCGAATCTTTTCTGTCAATTCCCTAACCTGCTTTTTCAACTCGGCATTTTTCTCTGATTCCGCCACAAACTCTGACTTCAACAGGTTGATCCGTTCAGATGATTCACATAGGGTAGCACCAACCTAGTGCACATATGACAAAAATAATGAATATTTAAATCTCAAATTTGCACCTTAAACTATGTTCTAAGCTATTGGAGTACCAGAACAGTTATATGCATGGCCATTAAATGATCAGAATGAGTATGCATAAATCATTTTCGTCTCATCGCCAAAAGGTTCAAGCAAATGCCCATATGCGAAATGAAAGCGCTCGAAAACATACATCAAAATTCAAATCAAACTAATTTCCATCTTTGGAACCTATAAAAGAAAACCATCAAAATCATTTTCTTTACAGACAGAGCACACACAGATCAATTACATTTACTGGGTTTGAATCAGAAGTCAATACACCAAAAGCTCAAGTCAACGGGTTCATTTTGCATCAAATTTTGAAAATCTCAAGCACTAATACCCATTCATTAAAATTCTCAAACTTTCAAGCACCCAATGATCCATCAAATAGAGAGCTATAAAAAACAAGTAACATAAGAAAAATGAAGAAAATGAAAACAACCCATGAAGGAAAAGATTAGGAGGAACCTGGGAAATTGATTTGGCGAAGCGGCGATTGAGAATAGGAGACTGATTGGAAAGGAAAACGAAGCCATCGGGGAAGAAGAAGGCGAAGAGACAGCCGAAAAGGAGTCCAATTGTTATGGCAATAGCAACCCTCGATTTGCAGAGGGACTGCGCGTTGCTGTTGCTGCTGTTCCTCATCGACGGCCCCTCTCTGCGACCCACCATGCCTTTTCACTTCTCAGCTCTCTTTGAGTTGAGACTTGAGAGAGAGAGAGAGAGAGAGGTGAAGACTGTGAAGTTGGTATCGACAACTTCATTTCAGACAGTGGTTGACTAAAAGCAATTAAGAAACGATATCTATTGTATAATTTAATTAATTAATTGTGGTGCATGAATCTAATCAATCTGAGTGGCCAATGATTTTGATTCATCCTACTCAATCTGATCTTCAAGGAGTAGGTAAGTGCAGCAGTGTGGGTGTAGCAAATTCCATAGACAAGTTGACCAAAAAAAGAAATTCCATAGACAAGGGATCTTTAGATTCTGGTCACATGGTTTTGAGGATGTATAAGAAAAGGTTCAGCGGTTTTATTTTATCATCTGAGGTATTTTTTGGATTTTGCACACAAATATGGGAAGGAATCCTTTTGGATTTTTCAAATGAAAAGCCAAATTATAAGTTAATTGAGAAATGCTACACAACTCTTTTCCCAACACCTTTTTCAACTCTCTCACATAGATTGGATTCTTCGTGAGTTTCACGAGATGATGGATCTCATTTCATGTGAGAGACTCGAGAAAAAAAAAAGTTAGGAAAAATAATTAACATATGTAGATTATTGTTTTGATTTTGACTGAAAAATGTCAAGATTAGTGTATAACAAATGGGCACGGTAACTCATGAATCTCATTTATTTTTGACAAATAAAAAATTGACATCTGTACTAACACATTATTTAATAAATATATTTTAGTAGCTCAAGTATTATTGTTATCAGTTATGTGTTAAGAACTTAAGCTGATGGTGCTTGGCCAAAAAAAAAAAAAGGGAATAAATTATGAAACCACTTACAGATTTTTGGAGATGCATTTGAAATTGTATTGAAACTAATATAGTAAAAGTCCAAATCATTTCTATCCATTATCCACTCAAAGTCATTAAGCAAATCAAGAAAAATGATATATGCATCTAAAAGTAACTTCATACAGTCCATTAAGTAAGAGTTGCAGTCACTCACTCCATACACTCACATTAGGAAAAGTTAATTCGGAAGTGCAAATGACAATTCCCTGATTAAAAAATGCACAACACCTACTTCGAGCTCTTTCTTGCTTAGATTGTTAGATGTGTTGTGCATGTGAATTTCAAGGTTCTTTTCACCCTCCCAAGGCTTAAGGCCTATGAACCAAAAGAAAAAATTTAAAAGAAATATCATATATAAGAAAATGAGATATATTGGAATAAATATATCCTATCATTTTAGTTAGTTAGTTAGTTGGTTAGCTGCTAAGGTTTCCTATGGACAAACCAATGTGAAATCAAGGTGGAAGTTAGACAAGGTGAACAAATAAGTATAAGCCATATCAAGGATATAGTCAGAGATCAATTCTTGAATTAACTCGTGTACCACAAACAAACTAGCAATATAAATTCTGTATATATATATATATGTACAAGGCCTATTTAGCACAGAAAAGTGAAACCATAGGTCTAACTACCAAATCTATGAAACACGTATCTCTGGCAAGGGATAGATTGGTGAATGGCTCTGAAGAATGCTCTAATCTTCTCTATCTGATTCAGAGTCCTGAGTCTCCTTTGCAGGGGCTTCAATTGCACGATTTGCTGGCCTTTGCACTGGGTGCACAAAATCCCTAACTACTCCCCTTGCTGATTCAAGAGGAACGGCGAAAAAGGAAAAGTATAAGTATTCTTATCCACATATATATGGAGAATTTGTGTTAACAACACTACCATAAGTCATATAGAATTAAACTGATAATATAGAAGAAAAGAAAAAATGTGACGCTAACATAATTAAATAGTACTTTAGAAATAAGAATTATAGAGGAGTTCATTTAAAGAAAAATTAATTATATTTAATATTAAATATAGCAGCAAAGTCCAAATAGGTCCCCATCCATACCTGATGCCAAAATCTTCATGAAAATTGCCCTAGCAAACTGTATTTCTCCTTGGTGTGAACTGATAAATTTACTCTGCAAATTTAGAATCTATCAGACAGTACGGAACTCATAGAAGCCTCAATATCTCAACAGTGGACAAAAAAACAGGAAGACATAAAAGTCAATTTAAACTTAAGATCTCAATGGCATATGGAGTGATATCATAATGCAGAATATCATTCCACAATAATTTCACCATATCAGTAGTTTCAGCAAAAGGAAGGCAAACATTGTTAAAAAGGCACTCATGCGACAAGAACATCAAAGATGAGTAATTACCATTTCTTTGTATATAAAGTCCACAATTTGATCAAGTCGGCCTTGATGCCTCAAAAGAAACGGACGCAGATGGTTCATATACAAGCACCTTGCTCCCTGTTAAACAGCAAGCGGTTAGTCAAGTTGTTTAATAGCTCACCTAAGTGTATAACTTTCTGTAGTATTTCCCTGGAACCTTCACAAGATCAGAACAAATAAAGATATATGATGAACTTTGTCAATCCCATCTATAATAGTTTTTAGAAAGAAAATAACAAAAAAAAAAAAAGCACTGGTAGTTAACTAAAAATAAATATCAAGTTCATCAGAAATGTATAGAGTGCAAGTTTTCACCAACTAACATAAATACCACTTATAAACAAATTAATGAGTAAAAGCAATATAGCCATGCTTACATTTGAAGTTGGAAGCTGTAACCAAACAAGAAATGCAAACTTCATATGGTAGTAGAGTGGAAACCTGATAAAACAAGTCAAAGGGCCTTCATTAGATTGCAATACCTCATTCAGGAAGCAGGCAAACAATTGACATGATTCAAAACCAAAAATGCCATCAAAAGTTGGACCAACTCCTTCAAAGTCATCTAACAGGAAGAAGAATATTGCCAAACACCAATGCACCAAAGAGGAAAGAAAAGAGGAAGAAATAGAAGAGGGGAGAAAGAAAGAGAGGGAAAAGAGAAGGGAGGAAGGAGAGAAGAGAGAAGAAGGAAGAAAAGGAGGGAGGTAATCTCATTTCTATTTCAAATTAAGGTCTGTCAAAAGAGTTATGCCATGGCCAATTTATAGAGGCCTATCCAGTATCAACTAAAATCACATTCCTAATCATATCCTTAATCACATCAAATTACCCAAGAAAGTCCCTACAATTAATAGCTCCATCAAATAAATTTTTTTTTTTTTTTTTTGGACTGAATTCTCCATCAAATACTTAGAACAAGGGAAAGATCTAACCTCTATTCACTGTGAAGATACTACAGATACAGAGACAGATTTAAGTTGAAACTTTGCATTAAATGAAAGACCTTCAGGTTAAGCTTCAAACCCTTTTTTCTCAAAGGTTATTGTTCACATGGTGTGCTATGTACAAAAGTACTTTTACATTCATAAATATGCAGATCAAAAAAGAATCATGTTATATAGAAAATTTACCAGGAAATAACTTTGTCCGTAAACACTTCTGCAATACTGAAAGATCCATAAGCTGCAAGTAGCAAGAAAAGTCAACATTAGAAATAAAAAAAAAAAAAAAAAAAAAAAAAAAAAAAAAAACTGGACAATGTAATGAAACTATGCACTTCCACAACGGGTAGCTGCCAGAAAGTACAACTAGGCAAAGACCCAAACAAGGAACGTCGTGATCTGCACCACATGAACATGTATGCACACACTAATATAATCCTCTCTAGTCGTCCTGCATTTTTCTACCAATCTTGTACATTCAGTGTCCCAAAGTTAAGTTCTAAGGCATTGAACATGGAATGTGGTGTTTGTCGTCATACAGTTTACTTGCTTAATATTTTGTATGGACCATATATTGTCTTGTAAGAAGATTATCACACTGCTGTTTTTCTAAAATTTCTTTTAAGTTTTAACAGACTATCTTAGGGGGAAAAAATAGTAACTAATTTTGAGGGTACAAATCATCTTCCCAGGAATTTTTTGTATATGCCACGTTAATCCCATCAAGGAATAATTAAAAGCATACCTTCAGTCAATAATTCATTGAAAACCCATTAACAATTCAATGGTGGGTCTCTAATTTTCTCAAGAATATCCCAATAGTTTGCTATAGTAGTAAACCAACCAAGGCAGTAGAATTGGCAATAGGATAACCTGCCCAATAGAGGAGCCACCGTTGTTGCTCATCATGATCTTTCTTCTCAATGGCTTTAAACGTTGAGTAAACAGGTAAAGCAATCCCTACAGAGCAGCTGCACAGACCATTCTTTATCATTTCAACAAAACCAAGAGTATATGAAACAGTGAATGAACCCTAAACAAAGCTTACCAAGCTGTCCGGACAAGGACGTTGGAACCAAGAGGGCTAAGCAGTAACCGCAATCCGACCTGCAAAAATCAACGACGATTGACATTTATACAAAATAAAATAAAATTATTGCTTAAATTAACTTAAACATTTTAGGGCGGAAAATTATGAATCTGAGAGCATAATTCATAGGAACAGAGACTAAGGATTAAGGAAGAAGATCAAATACACTAGAGAGAGAGGGAGAGAAAGAAATTGCTGACCTCGCTTGGGAGAGCCATGAAAGAGAGCGAAATTGCAGAGAACCAACAGCAATTGGAGTTTTGTTTCAATACGAATCAAATGAAAATTTGTTGTTGGTTTCACACGAGGGCCACGATCTGGTTGGTTTCTATAGTTTCTTTATTAAAAATAGGCATTGATTCAATTTAAACACATAATTATATATATTATTTCAACGAGATTCATGAACTTTAAAATATTTCAAATATATACCCGATCTATTATATAAATTGAAAAATAGATTTTCGTCCATTGATTCGTTGAGAGATCAGTTAAATGTCAGCTTGACTTTTGCTGATTGAGATTACTTGGCGATGTGGCGCTATCTCAGCAAATATTTATCGCTAAATGAGCGACACGGTAACACATGTCCACCTAATCCCTGACACGGGCCCACAAACTCATCATCTTTTTCTCACTTGTCGAACACAAGTGAGGAATTTATATTTAAATTTAAGGGAAAATGTGATGTTTTTAGGAGACTAAATGGTCAGGAGAGCGTTCGACTAGTGAGAAAGAAGTGATGGGTGTGTGGGCCTGTGTCAGGTAGACATATGTCGCTCATTTGGCGGGAAAGGTATGCTTGGTTGGTGCCACGTCGCCAATTAATCCTCGTCAGCAAAAACCAAGCTGATATTTAACTGATCTCTCAACAAATCGATGGACGGAAGTCCATTTTTCAATTTAGATAATAAATCGAATGTATATTTAAAATATTTTAAAGTTCGTGAACCCCGTTGAAATGACATATATAGTTATGTGTCTAAATTGAATTTATGCCTTAAAAATACTATATCGTTAGCAGTGTGCACTGTGCACAAGCCTTGAAAAATAAATCTCTAAATATAATTAATATTTAAAATTTAAATAAGATTTTTTTTTTTCTATTTTTGGGAAGATCTCTACTATTATTTCTATTATTGTAAAGCCAAAAGGAGAGTTTTTATTAATTGTAAAATGAAATACTTAAAAAATGCTGCTATTTGCACACTTTTTTTTTCTTTTTTGCACACCATTTTTTCACTTTTTCTCACTTTACACCTCTACACTCCTCACACAATTAAAATTTCTCATATGCGCACCCTCTTCAATTACCAAAATATCTCAACTTATACATACACCTCCCAAAGTTTTCAGTTTAGTGCTTTACCCAAAACCCAGACAACACACGCCCCACCCCGACACCTCCCTCAACCACCTCCACCACCGGCAAGGTTGCCGACGGCTCAACCCTTCCCTTCTCTCTCTCCTTTCCTTTCTCTCCTTCCCTTTCTCTTCTTCCCTCTGTCTCTTCTTTATTTTCCTTTCTCTCTCTCTCTCTTTCCATACACAGCCCACCCCCTTCCTCGCTCCTCCCTTACCCAACTTGCACACATGCATGCAGAGCCGCCAAGACCACGCAGACCACCCAACCTACCCAGCTCGCCGGAGAAGAAAACTAAAGAAAAAAATTTGCAAGAGGTTCGGCGGACCAGTGCCGAAACCAATGGTTTCATTCGGTAGATACATGTTGAACAATCCTATTCTATTCAGCGACTACATTCCGAACGAAACCACCGGTTTCAGCACTGGTCCGCTGAACCACCTGCATAAATATATATATTTTATGTTTGGGGTGGCTGGGTTCTTGTAGCCGAGGTGGTCGCCGGAGTATGTGGTGGCAGAGAAAAGGAGAGAGGAGAAAGGGAAGGGGGAGAGAGAGAGGAGGAGGAGGATGAGGAGTGTGTACGCGTAAGGTGGCTGGGTTGAAAAGCTATAGAGAGAGAAAGAGAGGGAAGAGAGAAGGAAAGAGAGAGGGGCTCGGTGTGGGGGGAAGAAGAAGAAAAATAAAAAGAAGAGAAAATGTGCGGGTGGGGGGAAGAAGAAGAAGAAAATAAAAATAAAAAAAGGGGGTATGTATGGGGAGGGGGTGTGTTGGGTGAGGGAAGGAGAAAGATAGACAAAGAAAGGAGGGATTGGGTGGACTTTTCACTTGAATTTTTTTTTTTTTTAAGAGGGGTGTGCAAAAAGAAAAAGAAAAGGTATGCAAATAACAGTCCTCTACTTAAAAAGAGTGCCTCTATATGCACACCCATATCCCTTTCACTACACATCTCTCTTGCTTAATTTGTGAAATGACACATTTAACACAATTTGAAAAGACTTTAAAGGATAACTCATAGTTTTAAAATCTCTCTGCACATGCAAACCCAACACCTCATAACCCTTCATCTTCCAACCAAAACATTTCAGGCACACCCCCTCCTCCTATAACCTCATTTCTTCATCTTTCATTCACTAAACCCAAAATATTCTCTCTTTATTATATATAAGTAATAATATTATAAAAAAACATATTAGTTTTCATGAATTAAGCCTCCACTCGTCTTTTATTTATCTTCATATGAGGTATGATAGTAAATTTTTAAATTTTTTTTGTGTTCTTTAATGTCCGGTTGCAATTCATTCGACGAACCACAGCCGAATGGTTCAAATTGGTTTGGCAGGTACCCATCGAACAACTTTTTTTTTTTTTTTTTATTTCATAAATTTCGTTTGGCCATATTTTGCTGAACCAGCTGAATCCATTCAGCAAATTGTTGCCAAATGAACCTAATTGGTTCGGTAGACCAATGCTAAACGACCCGTGAATAGATTCTCCCCAACTCAAAATTTTTAATCCTAAACCCTAATCACTTGCAGTCCAAATCATCTCAAACATGAAAAAAAAAAAGTGTTCAGATGGATTAAACAACCGATAGGATAACCTTAGATTTACATTTGAATAAAAAAAAAATTGAAGTTAGTGCATACATCCACGTATTAACAATGGCTATGGTTGTGGGAGAGTAGAGGTTGCAGCAAATCCAGCCACTATGAGGTGTCCCACAACGTTGATGGCGACAGCTCCGACCGCAAAGAATCACAGGTGGTGGGAGTTGTGGAAGGTGATGGTGAATTTTGGGAGTGTAGGATGGGTGTGTAGTGAGAAAATTTTGTGTTTGAAATTAGTTTGAAGATAATAAGGGTAGTTTGGTAATGTGAAGGGTGTTTTTTGAGAAATTATATTTAAAAATGTTAGAGGGGTGTGTAATGAGAAATGAATGTGTAGTGAGAGAAATATTGGGTGTGTAATGAGAAATAGGTGTGTAATGCTTAGATAATAGAACTCATCTAAGTAGCACACAAGTCATGTGTTGAAATGAAAGTAAGTAGAGTGATCTTCATCATGCCATATATGTCCAATGCACAACTTACCCTTCTTATAAAAGGCATATAGATCCTAAGGATACATGATACTTAACTTTCTATGTACCTACACCTGAAAATGAGCGGTGGTAGCATGAAAACACCAGTCATATATCCGATTTGGTGATTCTATGTCCTGAAGCATCCTAAATTAGTTGTGTTGAGATTCTGACATTCAAATTATGACCTCAATAGATTCCCCAGATATCTGATACAGTTCTTCAGTTAAGAAGGCTAAGGTGAAATATATAGCCTCTGTTCTTGGGTGAGTTTTGTCACCAGAAATAAATATATGAACTCCATTTTCCACATATAACCAACTACAACCAGCAGTCTTCTTCACCTCCTTCCCTTTCATCTTCTTCCTTATTCTCCCAACCTCATTCCAATTTCCCTCTGCAGCATAGAAATTAGCCAACTGCACATATCGATCACCAATATCTCCTTCAAGTTTTAATAGTCTATCTTCTGCCTCTCTAGCAAGTTGTGTATTTCCGTTTACCCTACAAGCATTCAAGAATGTCCCCCATACAGTGGGGTCCAATTCTGTAGGAATCTTTCTCATGAGTTCTTTTGCCTTCTCAAGTTTATTAGCCCTCCCGTACAAATCAATCATACAAGCATAGTGGTCAATTTCAGGCAATACATTATAATCTTTTGTCATGGAGTAGAAGAACTGCTCACCCAATTCCATCAAACAAGCGTGACGACAAGATGATAGAAGTGCTAAAAAGGTGACTGCATCAGGTCTAAACCCTCTCTCCAACATTTCTTTGAACATCTGGACAACTTTATTTTCATGCCCATGGTGAGCATAACCAGCTAACATCACATTGTAAAGCACTATATCTCTGTCAAATATTCTTCGGAAAATTTTTTCTGCATAGGTAATACTCCCAGATTTTGAGTACATATCAACCAAAGCACTAAACAACTTCTTATCCACTTCAATCCTGTTCCTGAAGATGTAGGCATGTATCTGCTTCCCAGGATCCAGGGCAGCTTGTATTGCACAGGCACCAAGCACACTGATGAGAATCACAGCATCAGGAACCATTGATTCCTTAGCCCTGAACTCACTTAAAAGTTCAAATACAGCTTCACATTGCTGTGATTTGAGATATCCAGAAAACAAAGCTGTCCAGACAACAGTATTCTTTTCAGGCAGTGAATCAAAAAGTCTACGTGCTTCTACTAGGTTACCTTGAGAGGCATGACCCATAATCATTGAAGTGACTGAAAAGGAATTTTCAATCCCCATTGCCACATGAACTGACTTAGCATACCTCATATTGCCACACTTGCAGTAGACATCAACAATGCCACTGCTTATAAACGGATTCGAACTCATCCCATTCTTCAAGACCCAAGCATGGACTTCCTTTCCAAGTTTGAAGCTCCTCAAACCAGAGCAAGCACTCAAAAAACTAGCAAAAGTGTGGTCGTTCCATCTAAATCCATTCTCCGCCATACGAACAAACAAATTCAGTGCCTCTTCTGCAAAACCATTCTGGGCATACCCTGCAATCAATGTGTTCCAAGACACAGTATCATTCAGTTCTGGTTCTGTCCAAAAAAGATTAGCTGCCATTTCCAATTTGCCTTCTCTACAACAAGCCGCCACCATTGCATTCTTCGAAACCAAGTCAACAACCCCTCTATACCCACTAAACACCCGCCACACTTGTCCAAAACACCCACACTTCGAATACATATCAATAAGTGAGCTCACCGCAAACCCACTTAAATCACCGGCAGTTTTCACCATAAACGAATGCAACTGCCTACCATAAGACACCGATGCTATCTTGGCACTCAAGTTAAGTATAGTTGTAAGGCCAACCTCATCAATTCTAATCTGATCACCCATCGACTGCATTTCACTAAATAGCTCAAGTGCACAAGCCTCGTGCCCGTCCACACCTACATAACCCGATAACATTGAATTATAAGTGACCAAATCTTTGTAACAAGCAGTATCAAATAACTGCCGGGCTCGCTTCAAGTTTTGTGCTTTTACGTGAGCGGAGATTATGGCATTCCAAGAGAAGACGTTTCGTTGGGGCATTTCGTCGAACAGCTTCTGGGCTTCTTGAATGAGGCCATGTTTGGAGTACAAGTGAATGAGTTGATTGGAGGTGAAAATGGCTAGTGTAGAACCTGATTTTATGGCTTGAACGTGATATATGAGACCGTCTTTTAGAGACTGCATTTACATATATACAATTTCCTTGTCTCTGTGCTTTGAGAACGGCGTTTACTGAACCAGAAACGCCAGAAAGGAAATTTAAACGCGTTTGCGCGAAATGGCGGTAAAGGCAAAGCAAACACGTTTCAAACGGAACTGTGTATTTTGAATTGAAGCCCTCATACGTCGTTTGTAACACTCAGCGTTCTCACTTCTCACTGTACCATGATTCATGAAGTGCAGTGGATGCATATTTGGAGAGCCCAACTGCCCAAGGCCCCTAAAAGAGATCTATATTATTTTAATATTTGTTTATTTATGACATATTATTTGTATATTTCAGTAGAAAACAAATGAAGAAATTATTGTAATATGCAAAAAATTTCCATGGGATGGAAGTATATGTTTAGCTTGTCTAACTATTTGATTATGTAACTTGTCACATGACAAGAGACATCAGACATATAAACTCCTCCCATGAAAGTTTTTCTTTGTAATATGAGATGAGCTTTCCATTCCCGTATCTTGACTTCAACTTTATAGTAAATTAAAATGATAATGGCATTCATCAAAACGTGTATATTCTCAATGTTTTAAAACGTTGGAATGGATTCTGTTGATTTCACAAGACCCAGTTCAATCAATGAGTTTAGGGTCACAAATTTGACCTTAGACCTTAATTGCACTTACAAAAATAACTTCTTATACTTCTCCATGCACTCCAAAAACAAAACAAAAACAGTCAAATGAATGGAGCTTCAAATTTAGGACACAAGATCATTTCATGAATTATATAGAGAAAAAGCGAACTGAATAATTTAATTGGTCCACCACATTGAGCCTGGGATGGGGATTGGTTTCATGTTCAGTTCAGTGAATTTTCCAATTCCTCAACAAGCCTAAGGCTTGCCCCCTCATCCAACTCTAACAATAGTAAACAATCCTAAATATGCAATTTTCTTATTGGGATGGAACTATGGAAGGTTATACATTTGCTCTGGTTAGTAGATTTTCAAATGTTAGCACGCGCACAAAGTCCTGCATCTCCAACGATCTAGCCGGTTCAACTTGTAGTCTCAATTCCACGGTTTTACAGTATTGATTGATGGAACACGACTTTGGCAGCAGAGTATACTGATCTTGCATCATCTGCATACAAAAGAATTGCACAACAATCAGTATATACGCCCTTACATCAAATAATAGAATCTCTTTCATTCATGTAAACCACACACAGTTACAATGATTTGCTTATATGAAAGACTGAAATATGTCAGATTCAATTAGACAGTATGGCATTTGAATGCCCCTCAAAAATGGGTTCACAAAATTTAGTGCAACTTATTTAACATGAGACGCATAAAGTTGTGTCTGTGTCTGTGTGTGGTAACTAGGTTTACTAAATTACAATTCTGTGTGATCTCAAGCATCACATTTTCGATTAAAAAAAAGGATAATTCGGTGATTTCTTGGTAAATCGAAAATTTTCAATTAGGCTATCTTAGTTGTCTTTAGCTCTGCAATAGCAGAAAATATGAACACCAATCCATTTTCATACCCACTCTATTTCCTCTGTTATGTAAAATTTATTACTGGATGGAGCTAGTGCAAAACCTTTCTATATGCAAAATACACCATCAAACTCATACCTGCAATTGCAGCCAAATTAAATACACTAGGCACATTGATCTCTGCCTCAACTGCAGCTTTGGAAGCTGCAATACCAACTGCCACACTTTGCATGACATCTAAACCTGCACAAATAGAGGCAAGGGTCCCCCCAACCAAGCAATCACCAGCCCCTGTAAGCCTCACCACTGATGCAGGCAGTGCAGGAAAATGCACAGCAAAGAGAAAAGAGCTTCTCTCAGAATCCGCAGGAACCGAGAACGGATTTGAAGGACAACTTGCAGTCACTGTATTAAATAATTGTCCATTGGAAACATATGGTTTGATTCCCTCACAACCAATTCTCATGAAGCTTGGCCCTCCTTTAGCGCATAAGAACACTCCATCTGAACCAAGGGTCACAATAACTATTTTGATACCCTTCTCTAGCAAAACCCAGACTGCAGGTTTCAGCATGCGGAATAAAGTTTCCGTTGAACATTTATTTCCGCTACCGTCCCTTTCAATTGGACAATACACATTTCCACCAGATAAAGCATTTGCCATAGCGACAAGTTCATCTTCATTGGGTGAAGCAAAACTTACCTGTACAGAATAACCAGCAGTGAGTTGCAAAAAAAAAAAAAAAAAAAAAAAAAAAAACGATAACCTCAAAATGTATAGACATCAGGATCAAGTATAAAATCTGTTCTTATTACTCACCCTTAAAATAAATTTTTTTTATAACTACTGCATGTTTTAATAAAAGACACCAAGGGGTTGAACCCAAGTACACTACAAAAGAACATGATTACACAATGAGATCCATCTTTCAAAAAATTTATTAGAGATAAATCCTGTACATGTAAAGGGAAGGGAGTAACCAATTCTAAAAATGACAAGGACCTAACCTTCAAGAAGAATTAATAGAAATATGAACACAAGTGCAAAGCAAAACACTCACATAATTGACAACGGAACTGATTCTTCTGGATTTTGCTACTGAAACTGGCTCAAACCACACTGGAATTTTAGATTCTGCTGCCACTGAAAAAAAACCCAAAATAAGAGAAAAGAAAAAGAACATTGGAGTAGAAGAACCAAAATACTGTGATATTGAGTCAAGGATCCAACATATGATGTATGTATTGTAACGTTTGTGTTTGTATGTGAGAGAGAGAGAGAGAGAGATCTACAGTAGATTGCAAGAAATACATTGGCAAGAAGCTTTTAGAGCAGAAAGGTTCAGGTTTGCATCAACCATCAACACTGGAGCAGAGTGTATATTGTATTTGAATTGTTGGATCCACTCAGGTGTTAGAAATTTTTCCTGTGCCAGGTCATCATGTAAGGAATAAAGGTTCTGAACATACCATTCTTTTGTTTATGTTTGTACTTTAATCCAAACTCAAAAAGAAACAACTTAATATTTTTAAATTGAGCTTACAATAGATTCTACACTTGCAACAGCAGCTGCCAACTCCCCATTGACATCAAGTACGCTGCAAACAACAGCAGTCTCAATATTTTGGTGCTTCCAAATCCCTACTCAAAAAGCACCATCACATATTAAAAGACTAGTATGAATTATAAAGACATTTTAATAATTTCAAGATGAAGAACAAAAGGACTAATTTTCAATAACACACACATAGTAGATCTTCTCAAGGAAACTTCATGGCAATCACTGCCAACTAACTTATAAACAATGGTTTACTGATTCATTATACCTACCTTACTTCCCGAGATAAATTGAACTCCGAAATTAATGGCTCTGCCAGCATAACCGACAAAGTGTATAATATGTTTACCAAACCATAGTGAATCCAAGAGGTCCAACATTAATCTCAGAAAATTTAATTACAATTAAAAAAAAAAAAAAAAAAAAAAGATAGAAAGGAAATTGGTTCAGCCAGTGAGGTGCTCAAACTGAGTCAGATTTACAGGTAAGACAGAATGTGATTAAATCGGGTAAACTTTTAGAACACAAATGATAGATAAGTCAAACTGGATAAATAATAATTTAATTTTCCCTTTAAAAAATATTTCAATCTGGAGTTATAACCATAATCAAAAGTCAGAGTTACTCATAACAGATGACCTTCAGTAGATAGCCCGGATGACTTCCAGTGCTCCAGCAATAAATTTCCTATTTAAAAAGAAAAGATAATTGTCAGCTTCACAAGCCATATGTGCTATACGCCAATTGTGATTATACAAATATAATTCAAATAAAAAAAATTACAAGAAAAACAGTCAGAGCCTAGTTATTAAGCTTCTTAGGGGATCAAATAGAGATGTTTTGAGATTCATGTGTTAAGATTGAAATAAATGACATCGGATATATAGTTACAAAATCCTAAAATCAGGTTTGGACTACCATGAATTAATAAAAGTATTTATACGCATAGATTCATGCATTTGTGTATGAGTGATTGAATGGATGAACAGAAGCATGTCAGATATATATGCATATCATATATATTTATGTGTAACTTACTGGGGTGACTACAATGAGCACTCCAATTCAGAATATGTTCATATCGCTACTGAATTCATTGGAAACCTAGCATCCTTGCATTCTGATTAATCAGACAAGTTATGTGATAGAAGTATCCCAGTCAAATGCATTGCTTGATATTTATTGAATTTCATAAACCTTATTCATGATGAGACCTGCAAGACTCTTGCAGAGGTTGGAAAACTATTAACTGTAATGCTAAAGGAAAAAAGATCACAATATCACCTGCCATGTCAAGCCCCAAGGCACTAATCATGAAGGGCTTTGCTCCTAGCTTTGACATGCATTCAGCAACGTTCCTTGCTACCCCTCCTAATACGTAGCTGACCTGAACAGATGATTCCCATAGGTAAGCACTGGCAAATAGATATCTAATAAAAGAACTATTTTTCCCAAGTTACAGGCCTGCTGAAGAGTGAAGACTCTCTATGTTAGCAGTCAAAACCAAATCTCTTCATTTCAAAACATAAAATTTCAAGCTGCAAGTATGAAAACTCACTTTGGGGTACTTAGAATTTTGAAGTGTCAAAATACTCAACAAACTCAAATGAAACTAACAATTTTGCATATGGGTGGCCATTTTATTGTAAATGGAATTGGAGCACAAAAATTTTTCCACTAGCTTGAAACTGTTTAGCAAAGTGGAATCTCAACTACCAAAGTAATTAACCAGACACAAAAAGGATTAATGTTGGACTACCATCCAAATTCACATAAAATAAATTTTACTATGGGAAAATTCAGTAGAATAAAAAGTTGTGGGGAAAGGTAAATACCTTGCCTGGAGTAGTGGTTCTGGGATTTGCAGGGACAGAAGGTGTGGCATGAATGTCCAGTACCATACCCCCTATCACCACAGGCTCTGCCTCTTCACCTTTAAATTGCCCATTACTTGATAAAACCACCTTGCAGTTATAATTCATCAAATACAAGATTCTTGATTCAGAGAGTTTATTATATATACTGCAAAACAAAGATAACCCAACAAACAAAAAGGAAAAAGATTGTGAATGAATGCAAATCAATCTCACCCGTTGGAGACCATGTTCAGCTTGAGTTGGCAGTAGAAGGTGACGAGAAATAGAATCCAATCGCCTGCGTGCACTGCTCTCCATCAACGCTGCCTTGGTTTACAAGTACGTACAACCTCGGAATCCTTGTTACTCAGTAAGACTTCACTGACTGAGTGATGCTTTGACCCTTGACATGTGAATTGTGAAGAAACAGATGACTGAGGTTTAGTTGGAGTTTCTTTCGTTGTGGACACAAGATCATAATCTACTAGGATTTTAGTTAAAGCCCACTAGATTGGAGGCTTGGGCAAAGGAATGTCTTGCTAAGATTGGTCTGATTTCTTGGTATGGGTTAAATTTGGTGCTCTTGACCAAAAATATAATCACTAGACCCAACATCCAAACTTTTCCTTTCCAACTTTTTATTTTTTATCTTTTATTAAATTTATTTTTGGTCGAATATTTTCTTATTTCTTTAAATGGAAGAATTCATATAAGGGACTTAAGATGAGAGACAATATATCCAACTCTTGGATGTTATGCAATAGTTGAGAATAATAAACATTGAAGTGAATCTACTTTTTAGATACATTAATTGTCCTCTCGAATTAAGTGAACATTTCTGTTTCTTTAAAGGCTTTTTTACTCAAATACCACCTGAACTATAAAGGCTGTGATCAAATACCACGCAAACTTTTTTTCTTGCTAATTTACCACCTAAACTTTCACATATTGGCCAATTTACCACCTACCGTCATTTTAGTTAAATTTTCTGTTTATTTCAAGGGTATTTTCGTCATTTATATAAAAAAAGTATTTTAAATATTAAAAAAAAATCTAATTACACCCCCTAAAAAAAAAGGGTATTTCCATTTTCTATTTTTTTAGTTTTTAATTTTTTTTCTAATTATATTTTAAAAAAAGTTTTTAAAATAATAATATTTTTTTATTATATTTAAGGGCAAAATGGGAAGTTTGGAAATTTTTTTGATGATTTAACAGAAAAATGGATGTTAGGTGGCAAATTAGCACATATTAATAATTTCAGGTGGTAAATTGGCAAGAAAAAAAGTTTGGGTGGTATTTGAGCACACTCCCTGTAGTTCAGGTGCTATTTGGGTAAAAAAGACTTCTTTAAAAGTTTCCAAAAACTTAACAAAACTGCTATTAAAAAGTAATAAAGTTTTAAGGAAATAAAAAAAATTAATGAAAGTACAAAATTAGAAAGTTCGTAAAATAATTTAGTAGTGATTAAATTTGTTTGATGTGAATAGAAACCTCTTCAAGAAGGAGAACATGACTTAGGGGCAACTGTCGAAGAGATATAGGTGGACCACTCTCTATTTAGAGAAAGCCCAAAGAAAAGCCCACCAGGACATTAAGATTTATCCCATTATTAGACACAAATATAAAGACACATGTTTTAAGTGATTCAATAAAGTAAAGGAAAAGGAGGGAGAATTAATGCTGCTCATTAACCCCTTTTGGAAAATGTCCAAATACATCTAAAAGGCACTCCTTCCTTTCCTTCATATTTTGTATAATATATAATACTAACACACACTTATCAACAAAGCACATTCAACCAATATGAACATAAATTGGCAGCTAAGTGCTTATCCAATCCCCCACCTGACCGCTTTTTCAAACAGTACTAATTAAATGCATGCTTTACCACTTAATGTAGTAGAATCTCCTTCTTCTTGTTGTTATCATCATCATTATTATTAGAGGAAATGAGGGTCATGATCAATCTTTTAGGGTAGTCAATAAGCCTGTGATTTTAAAGAAGACCAAATTAATTAAGCCTGTGAATCCCAACAAGAACTAATGCAATAGTTATTTCTATGATGCTGATAGTGAATATCCCAGTTTGATGATGCTATATATATATATATGTAATTAATTGTAACATGACAAGCAATACAAGGAAATTAAAGGTGTTGGAAAGGCTTGGTGGCATGCTTTGTACCAGATGTGGTGAAGCATGTGAGGTGGTACTGATTTGCTTTGGTGGCAGACCAAGCATGCTGGAGATATATTTGTCATTGTTCTTCTGAGGTTGTCACACATTACATTAAATGTAATCCACTGGCAATTAAATTGGGAACACAAATATATATATGGTGACCAACAATCTTGTAATTCATCCTTTTAAGTCAAATGAATTCGATCAACTGCATCATGTGGGAGATTTAGATATTCTACTTATTCATTTTGTATCGATGTTGCGCTATATATATTCAAAACTATATCGCTTTAAATTTCTGTTTAATTGATTTATTTTCAATATCAATTATAAATATTAAATTCTAAACTGAATAAATATAAGTACCAGAAATATAAGTGGAATATCTTATTTTAGCAAGCCATATGTATATGGCCAAAAAAAAAAGCAAGCCATATGTATATATGGACTAGGGATTAGGGAATAAATGCACTTGGAGTTTTTTCTATGAAAATTCTTAAAAGAAAAACCACCCATCTGCCATGTCATACTAATTTGGTTAAGGTTTGAATACAATTCTATATGCTATAGTTCTTGGTTGACTGAACTTTTCAGAGGTTAATCCTTATCCAATACAATGGTGATCGAGTTGGTAATTAACCTAGAAATCAGATTTAGTACTGAGTATCTGAAAGGATTCAAGTTCTAGAGTTGGCAAAATTCATGTACAAACAAACTCTAAACTCTGCACTCTGCAGGGTGATAAGGCAGATTGGAAAATGCTCCACCCAATACTCAGCCAAACCAAGGCTATCCATTCCAAACCCATCATTAACTTCCACCTACTCAGCCATGCATATATATATATATGCCACCTAATACTCTAACCAAGTTAACTTTCAAAGATTCCAAACCTTCAGGCCAAAGGAAAAGTACTCCTTGCAGGGTTCAAAGTCAAAATCTTTGATCACATGTATTTTGGTGTGTATTTATTGGAAGTTGTCCAATGGTTGTCCAGTGGTTATCAGGATTTCCTAAATATTAGAGTGGTTTACGGTACCACTGGACAATAAGGGGATAGGTCAACTACTCATCTATGTTTCTTCTAGGTATTACTTGTTCCCTAGGTGGTTAAGAGTCCGGGTCTCTTGTGATTAGTATATCTTTGTGTTGTCAACTCCTTAATTCAAGGAGCTGTTATTTGTCTTTCCTAAGCCACAAGTTGTGGCGTAAATCAAGGAGTTAATCTCCTTATATATTGCTGTACATTTGTAATGAATTTATGACTGAAATATACAACCTTTGAAAATCAATATGGTATCAGAGCAGGAAAATTAAACTGCTTTTGCCTTACTGCTATCCAAGCACGTTCAATCTTCAAAATGGCTGAAGACAATCCGTTTGGATCAACAGCTGAAAGTTCACCGGTGCCTTCCTCCATGAATGTGCATGAGGTGGATGTCAACCCAAATCAAAGATTAAGCTCAGTCTTGTTGAATGAGTTCAATTACTTGCCTTGGTCAAGAGCTGTGTCTCTGGCTCTAGGTGGAAGGTCCAAGTTGGGGTTCATAAATGGAAGCATCGAAGTGCCTGATGCTTCCTCACCAACCTATGAATCCTGGCTTAGCAAGGATCAGCTGGTTATGTCGTGGCTCCTGAATTCCATGGAACGTAAATTAGCTGAAATATTCAGTTACTCTGAATCCTCATACCAGCTATGGGAGGCGGTCAAGGAAATGTATGGCAGTCAGAACAATGCTGCACGGGTTTTTCAATTAAAGAAGGACATCTCCGATCTGCAACAAGATGGCAAGCCCTTTGTGCAACTCCTAGGGAGCATGAAAAGCATGTGGAATGAGTTGGAAATATATCGCCCTCATACAACCGACGCCGCTCTGCTACAAAAGAGAGCTGAAGAAGACAAGATATTTCAACTCTTGTCCAGTCTCGATTCAACATATGAAGATATGCGATGCCACATACTCATGAACACTGAACTTCCTTCCTTCACCAGTGTATGTGCGACAATTCAACGTGAAGAAGTAAGGAGGAAAGTCATGAACATGGGTACAATGGCCAGTGTACCTGAGGCAAGGGCCTATCTAACCAACGAGAGGAAGTACAAAGGGAAGCACCCGAACTTGAAGTGTCAACACTGCAACAATACTGGCCATGTTAAAGACACATGCTGGATCTTACATCCAGAATTAAAGCCTGATTTCATGAAGGACAACAAGGGCTTACAGAGGGTGAATCGTACTGCACACCGTGCAAACCATGCGTCTGCCTCCACCTCTAATGGGTCTGATCCATTCAAGAACTTCACAGCGAATCCAGCTGAACTCATGAATGAGTTTATGTTGTATCTTCAAGGCAAGATAGGAGGGCCTGGAACTGACCGTGCAGACAGCATAGAAGAAGGGAACTCGACAGCATTGCTAAGCAAGTTTGCGGGTTTCTTGGCAGATACAAAACCCATACCCCAAGAGGACATGCAAGGTATCATGAAAGCCTTTAAAACTGCTCTTAAAATAAATATGTTGCATGATTTTTGGGTTGTAGATTCGGGTGCCACAGATCATATGACCAACCTTGTGTCAAAGTCTCATAAGTTTGAAAAATTAGCAAATCCTTCTCAAGTTTCAATTGCAAATGGTGAGAATGTAAAGGTTTTAGGAAAGGAAAAAATAAAATTAATGTCAGATGAAATTGAGTCAGTGGCCTTATATGTACCTTCCTTTCCCTTTCAACTTCTGTCTGTGGGAAAAATCACAAATACCTTGAATTGCTTAGCCATTTTTTCCCCTCACAATGTCATTTTTCAGGATTGTGCCACCAAGAAGACGATTGGTGAAGGGTTTTATCTAGATGGTCTCTATTACATATCAAAGAGCAATCCCAGAGGGTTTCAAGCCAAGTTCAACCCCATCCAAGATAATCAATTGTGGCATCAACGCTTAGCTCACCCTTCTCCACCCATTTTGTCAACTTTATTTCCAAACTTAGGGAAAGATGCAATTTCATGTGAAACTTGCCACTTGTCTAAAGCCACTAGATTACCTTTTAACTCTTCCTTATCCAGGGCCAGTAAGTGTTTTGAACTAGTTCATTCAGATGTATGGGGACCAACTAGTGAATCTTTTGATGGTTATAAGTATTTTGTGATTTTTGTTGATGATTTCTCTCGAGTCACATGGTTGTATCTTCTAAAGTCTAAGAATGAAGTTATGGAAGTATTTAAGGACTTCCATAACCTCGTTAAAAACCACTTCTCTTCTAAAATTCAAACCTTAAGGTCTGACAATGGCACCGAATACATGTCCCATATCATGAAACAATATTTGAGCACTCATGGCATCATGCATCAAACAAGTTGTGTTGGCACACCTCAACAAAATGGCATAGCCGAACGCAAAAACCGCGACTTGCTTGAAAAAACTAGAGCTCTAATGCTACAAATGAATGTACCAAAGAAATTTTGGTCCCAAGGGGTTATGGCAGCTGCTTACATCATCAATAGATTACCCAGCCGAGTCTTGGATTTCAAGTCTCCCTTAGAGGTCATGAAAGGAAGAAAAATTGACCTCTCACACCTTAGAGTCTTTGGCTGCATCTGTTTTGTACACATTCAACCTCATTACCGAGATAAATTGGATCCTAGAGCTGTTAAATGTATTTTCCTTGGTTATTCATCTACACAAAAGGGATATAAGTGTTATAATCCCCAACTAAGAAGATTGATGGTGTCCAAAGATGTTCGATTTCTTGAAACTAACCCTTTTTTCAGCAAGTCACGTGAAATCACAAGTCAAGGGGATGGCATCTTGGATGTGTTCCCACTACCAAGGATCGAACTCGAGGTTCCACAGCAACAAGATCCCAGCCATGTCAACATTAATACATCTCTCAATGAAGGTAGCAGAGAAGGGTCTCACCCTGATGGTACATTGCATGAAGATGGTGACAATCAAGATGATCCTCACAATATGGTACAAGATGTGCATGAGTGTGAGACCACTCCTCCTGTTCCACGACGCAATCCAATGCGTGTTAGGCAACCTCCCACAAGACTTCAAGACTTTGTCATCTACAAATCCGCACATCCCATCTCCAATTGTGTGTCGTACAAGAGAGTGACACCAGCCCATGCCGCATTCCTCAACACCATATCAAGTTACAGTGAGCCTCATAATTTCTATGAGGCCAACAGCCAAGAGGTGTGGAAGGAAGCTATGCAAGAAGAACTTAAAGCTTTAGATCAACACAACACGTGGAGCATCACCAAACTTCCAAAAGGCAAGAAAGCTGTGGGTTGCAAATGGATTTATAAGCTCAAATTCAAGTCAGATGGATCAATTGAGAGGCATAAAGCAAGATTGGTGGCTCGGGGATTCACTCAAACTTTCGAGGTAGATTACAAAGAAACGTTTGCACCGGTTGCCAAAATGAACACAGTGAGAGTCCTACTGTCCGTGGCTGTAAACAAGGGGTGGCCCATGTACCAAATGGACGTGAAGAATGCATTCTTGCACGGTGATCTCAAAGAAGAAGTCTATATGAAATTGCCACCCGGGCATCCTCAAAGCAATGAACCGGATTTGGTGTGCAAATTGCACAAATCCATTTATGGCCTGAAACAGTCCCCACGAGCTTGGTATGCCAAGCTAAGCTCAGTTCTCACTAGTGTTGGTTTCAAAAGCAGCAATGCCGATTCCTCACTGTTTGTTCGCACAGGAGCTGTGGGCAAATTAGTTGTGCTGATCTATGTAGATGATCTGATAATTACAGGTGATAATGCTGACGAGATCCTCAACCTCAAACAGTCCCTCAGACAGAGGTTTGCAATTAAAGACCTTGGGATATTGAAGTACTTTCTTGGTATAGAAATGGCAACATCACACAAGGGACTGTTTCTTAACCAAAGGAAGTACGTCCTGGATTTGCTCAAGGAAGCTAACATGAGCGATGCTAAACCGGCCATCACCCCTCTTGACAGTAAGCTCAAACCGAGCTTGGAGGGCATGCCACTCACGGATATAAGCTATTATCAGCGACTGGTTGGTAAGTTGATCTACCTAACAATCACCAGACCCGACATCACATATTCTGTAAGTATTGTGAGCCAATTCATGCACTCTCCAACATTTGAGCATTTGACTCTTGTTAAAAGGATCTTACGCTACTTAAAAGGATCAGTGGGACGTGGCATCATCATGAAGAAGAATGACAACACACAAATCATGGGGTATTGCGATGCTGATTGGGCAGGGAACGCAATCGATCGTAAATCCACCACTGGCTACTGTACATTTGTCGGTGGAAACTTGGTCACATGGAAGAGTAAGAAGCAAACCGTTATCGCTAGATCAAGTGCCGAAGCAGAGTATCGTGCAATGGCTTCAACTGCATGTGAGTTGATATGGCTCAAGGGTCTTCTGTGTGATTTAGGTGTTCCTACAACTCTTCCTATGCCCTTATTTTGTGATAATCAGGCAGCCATGCATATAGCATCAAACCCCGTGTTTCACGAGAGGACGAAACACATTGAAGTTGACTGTCATTACGTTCGGGAACAAGTTCAGTCGCAGGTGATTCAGACGCATTATACAAGAAGCTTCGACCAACTGGCCGACATCTTCACCAAGCCCTTGGCCTCTCATCAGTTTCAACGACTCCTGTCCAAGCTTGGATCCATAAATCTTCTGGATCCAGCTTGAGGGGGCGTATTGGAAGTTGTCCAATGGTTGTCCAGTGGTTATCAGGATTTCCTAAATATTAGAGTGGTTTACGGTACCACTGGACAATAAGGGGATAGGTCAACTACTCATCTATGTTTCTTCTGGGTATTACTTGTTCCCTAGGTGGTTAAGAGTCCGGGTCTCTTGTGATTAGTATATCTTTGTGTTGTCAACTCCTTAATTCAAGGAGCTGTTATTTGTCTTTCCTAAGCCACAAGTTGTGGCGTAAATCAAGGAGTTAATCTCCTTATATATTGATGTACATTTGTAATGAATTTATGACTGAAATATACAACCTTTGAAAATCAATAGTATTAATATTGGTCCCCAGAGAGAGAGAGAGTCAGAGAGTCCAAGTTTAATTGCAAACCACATTTTGGAATTGAAAATAATAATAAAAGCATAAGTGTGGACTGCTGCACTGTCCCCAACTAATTTGGAATTTAGTAATTGGGAAGGAAAGGACATCACAATGAGGAAAAATGTGAGGTGGTGAATCAGTTTCAAACAAATACATGATGCCTATCAAATTAGTTAGTACAGTGTCCTTGGCTCGATCTTGGGTGGCACATATATATATATATATATATATACATTGTTATGGGATGGCATATATTATTTTTGGTCAGCATATCCTCTAATGGCATTATTGTTGGCCAGCATATACGAAAAACAATTTTTTTTCTTTGCTTAGACCAAAAATTTATGTTGCTTAATTATTACTAGCAATTTTTGTGTTTGCATGTAACCTTATTACAGTTTTACACCCATCACATGCAAATTCACAGTATAATTATCTAGTGTCTAATAATATACTACATTCGCTTGCCATGCATTTCTTGGTTGTTTATGGGTTATGCCCTATTTTAAGAGAAAATTAATTAGAATGTACTCCTTCATCACTCTAAGTTTTTAGTTAAACCCTTTAGGGGTCCATTAGGAAACAATATTTTAAAAAATAAAAAAATAGAAAATCAACACTTATAATTTTGAAACTATGTTAAAGAAATGTTATAATCAAAACAGAGTTGTGGTATAGGTTGAGAAGGAGATTCAAACAGGGATACGAAATCTCACATGTCTATGGACCATATTAATCTTTTCAAGTTAAAAATAAATGTTAGTTTTTTTAATTAAAAGAAATATGTCTAGACTTTACAATAATAAAACACCCGACAGTATGCATATTATTTTTGAAGGTATATTTATAGTTAGTAAATTTGCGTATACACTTACATATGTATTTTTGAAAAAAACTTTCATTTTTCATATTTTTCAAAAGATATAGAAAAAAAAATGTGTATTTTAAATTCAAACGTATAATACACATACTATGCCTATTATCACGTATTATTCCGTATTTTTACGTATTATTCACATTAAAAAAAATAAAATGTATATGAATTTTTCACGGTACTTTTAAAGCAAATATTCTGAATAATATACGTACGTATTTTTGCTGTCTCGTATATTACTAACTATGGGTATATTATAATTTTAGTGATACAAATAAAATTTCATAATTAATAATCAATATAAAATTAAGGATAGATTGGGCAACAAAATTTTTTAATTAATGAGCCCTAAAAATTGTAAGTAGTGAGTGACCTAGAATAGTGAGGTACTACAGTTTTTTATTTTTTTTATCAAATACAAAAATTGTTGTGAGTGATCTAAAATTGTCATCCACAACAACTTTTAGGTATCCAACAACAATCTCAAATGGGCCCTAAATTGAGCGTTTGAAAGCTACATATGAGCATTCATTTAATTAATTGTTAGTTAGTGACACCCTTATTTTAACATAATTTTGGAATATAGTGTAAAAACGCTATGCTTGATATACAATTTTTTCTGACACTTAAAATGAATTGACTTAATTCTTTATTTGTTAAAAAGTTAAAACGCTATGCTTAATTGATATAAATTTTTTTCTGACACTTAAAATGAATTGACTTAATTATTTATTTGTTAAAAAGTTATACGAAATATGTCACGAAAGCCGACCACACACACAATAAATTTCTGTTGTTTTCGAATTAATACTTTAATATATGTTTGCTCTCTCTTTCAGTATGCGTCATTGAATTGAAGTATTGGACATGTCCAAGAGATTAAGGAGGACATATTTATTTCTTTCAATTAAAAGGTAGTCCAAATCAACGATCCAAATTCCAAAGTATAAGGCAGGTCGGCAACTTTGGAAGTGGTTATCGATTTGATGATAACTATTCTACAAAGTCCTAAACTTAATTAAGTCCACGGCTCAACATATATGGGAATTCAATTTCAAATTTTAATGCACGTGTGTTGGACCAAGTTGCTCCTGGTGGTGACAATTTTCCAACTTTTATAAGCACGTGGACCCTGACCTTAGAAAACTATTAAATTAAATATTAAAAAAAAAACATGTGGACCCATGTTTGAAAATTGAAGATAATTAACTCTTTCACAATCAAGTCTTTAAAAAATTATTTTGTATAACTGATATATTAATATTTGATATAATCTGCTTATATATTATAATATAAATAAATATTATTAATATTATATTTTATTAATATAAATATAAACACATCATTAATTTAATAATATTTTTATATATTAAATTAATTATATTACATAACGGTATATCAATTATACCTATAATCTATCCACCTTACCACGTCTCGAAAGCACCAAAAATAACCAAAGTTCACGAATCCAATCAATCACTGCCTTTCCTAATTTCTTGAACCCTGGATTTTGATAAGTGGTCTGCTTCTTAATAATTAACTGCAAAAAACTGTCACAATTAAGATATTTCATTTATTTTGACAAAGTATGAGTTGCTTTCTTGGAAGGTTGTTTAAGACATAATTAAAGCTGAAGGAGATGTGGACTTGAAATCGGTAAACATTTATGATTTACCTTATTATGACAGCTAAGTTTAGGTTTTTTGTTGTTGCTGTTTTTTGAGTTTTTTGGTTCGGTACCCCATCATTCACATCATAGTGGATGCATTGTATGAGTGTGATATTTCTAATATTTTATATAAGTTAATAGAAGAATAATGTTGGAAAGCAACCCAAGCTATTTTATTTCTCGATCTTATTAGTACGTAGATCGATAGTGTCCTTTTCAATTTTGTGTCAAATAATAATAATTATCTCAAATTAATCAACTTATTTTGAATCGTTATTTTGTGTGAAATATCTTTCTTAGAATCTATAAACAACTCATGGAGAGCCTAAAGAAATTAACAAAGGTATGTAACTAGATATATACTGTACGTATCTACGTTAAGATCGATTTGACACAACCATCATTTTAGTTGTGAAGTTTAACTGCAAATACCTGTGTAAGTAGGCAAAAATTGGTCATATATAGTTAGATATATGTTTAGTTACACGTTTAACGTGCAAAGATCTGTCTATGCATGTTTAATTAAGTACTTATATTAGAAGCCTAGAGGGTGTCCAAGCATTACAGAGATTAAAGCAGCTACGTGTTCAGATATGCAACCATATGGTAACTATTGACATATTTTAGAAAATTTTTGGAGAATATTAATTAATTATTAACTTAAAGCTTTAAACCAACCCATTCTTGATATATTTATTAATAATAAAAAGATGTGCAATCTTTCCTCTTGATGATTTGAGAAAAGGAAACTTTTAACTTTAATTACAAATATGTTAATAGCAGACTTGCCCCCCCAATTTTCTCCTTCAGTCCTATTAAAACAAGAGACGAGTTGTTGGAGGATTTGAATTCTCTACTAATACTTCTCAGCCCGATCTCATATTAATTAATAAAAATTACGTCGTTTTACAGTGTAGGTTCATAATCGGAATCGTTCATTAATTTTTTAGATCGTCATTTAAAAATTATCTCTACAAAAAATCAACCAAATCTAAAATTGATTGGTTAATTATTATTAAATAAACAAACAGTAATGAAGTCCAACTGTTACTGAAACCATATATTTATTTGATAATAGTTACGTAACCAAATAATTTTTTATTTAAAAAATTAACAGTTCTGACTATGAGCTTACACAGTAAAACACATAGTTTTGATTGATTAATATGAGATTAGCACACAAGGATTAGCAGACCACCGAGGGTTCTGCATAATTAGTAGAATTAAATATGCTTGGTTAATTATTAATTATTTGTTCTGATCTCCATCTTTATCTTCTCATTAATTAATTTACCGGTTAATCTTAATTTAATCCATTGGTTAGCTCAACAAGATTATTTCAACCTGTTGTGCAAATCTTGCGGGTCAATGTGGAATCTCCCCTGAAGTTAATTAAACGTACAGGACCGTTCATATCATTCATAATTTAATAATAATAACAGGTCCAAATAAAACAAAAATAAAAAATTGTGATATAATCATATAAGTTGCCCTAACGAAAATTAATTCGATCTACACATAGAAAGAAAAAAAAAAAAGTGTGAGAGAAAAAGTGGGTTTATAAAATGAAGGTGCAGTTAGTTTGTGATCAAGGAGGAGAGAATATATTAGGATTGCTAGGTTAAAGATTCGACTTTTTTAATGGGATAATTTTTAATTACAATATAGTTCTTAATTAGTTTCTAAATCAATTCTTTTTAAATTGTTCAATATTATAAGGGCACAGTTGACATTTCACCTATCTATATATATTGATAAGGCCTCTCTCTTTGATCAGAGTACGTAGGCCCCGTTTGGAATTGCGGTGTAGGACTTAAAAACTGCCGTGGATGACAATTCTCAATCACCTACATCAATTTTGGTGTTTGATAAAAAAATAAAAAACTGTTTTTTTCCACAGTTCTCAACTCCCCACAACAAAAATAAAAAACATGTTTTTATGTTCTTTTAAAAGCTGCAGTGACTCACAGAAACAATGAATATTTTATTTTACCCATAATACCCTCATTGATTTCTATAATTTTTATTTTTTTATTTTAAATTAAAAAATATGTCCATTATTAGTTATATTTTATATTATGATAATTCATTATGATATTTTATTTATAGGATTAAAATTATAATATACCTAAAAAAATAATAGGCATACTTATTTAATAATGTTGTTTTTAGAAAAATTAATGCTAATAAAAATTTGTAGTAAAAAATTTCAAAAACAAATAAAAAAATATATTATTTTTACCAAAAAAATAAGTGAAATGAACTTTCAGCATTATGTCAATTTTAGTAATTATACACAGTCACAATATTTTTATATTAATATTTACTAAACACTTTAATACTATTTTTGGTACTTATAGCATTGATTATTGCAAATATACGTCTATAGAATCTAACTACTACCAAGATACATATATTATTATTAGGCTCTTTATAATTAACAAGAAGTAATCCTCATGATCATGATTACTCAAACTTTTAAATAATCACAGCAAGAATATATAATTTTCAATTTATTAAGCTGATGATTCAGAATCATAATAATTTGACAGTATTATGGTGGACCAAGAGATCGATCATCGTCTATGTAAGACGCGGAAAACTTGATTGTTGTCATGTCATGATATGAGCCACGTAAACCCCATTTCATGCATAGTTCACATGCAGCTGTTGTCGTATCCCTCGGCTCGATCTGTCCTAGATTTTAAACAACTAATTAATATTTCTAGCAATAATGAATTAAGATGGGTTAGAGAGAGTATTAAATATTCTCTACTGTTTGTTCTATATTATTTTTCACCAATTCCTGAAGGATGCGTGGCACATTAGCAATTTGGCTCGTAGATTTGAACGAGGAGTTTTAAGTCTTGAGATTTGTTCACTAAATGCTGTACTAATGTTTCAGTTATTTAAATCTGAATCTATTATTTTAGATTTATTCATTTCTAAAAAATAAAATATTGATACCTGCACTAAAACACTATTTCATGATAAACTTTGGTAATCAACTCTAATATTATTGTCTGTTCAATTGTCCTTTCCTTTGCCCGAGACACCTTTATTTGTTTTTATTGTTATAATTTCAATGCAGTTATGAACTGGGTTGTTTCTCAAAATTATGATGTTAAGAATTTGAAAGAAAATTAAAGAGAATTAATGCAAGAAATAACCTCTTAAAAGGGGGACGCCTATACATGGATAATGGATTCGACTAAAACTTTCTCATCTTTGGTAGTAGCTAGGGATATCAAAATTCCTTTGGGTCATTTTAATGATTAAATAAAATTAAATTATTACTACTAATAATTCAAAAAATAACAATTAGACCAATAAAAAACAAACTAAATAAGTAGGATTAGGATATGATGACTGCAAAGGAGAGAATCATGATGAAATACCAAATTCTTGTTGTAGTTAATTTCTTAGAAAACGTCCCACCACGAACAAATTTATATTAATTATAGACTTTATAGTAGCAAAAGCACAAAAACAATTGATCAAAAGAAGTTGAGAGAGTTAAACTAAAGCTAGGGAGAGAATTTGGTGGCTGAAAATAAGAAAAACGAAGCCTACTTATAGAATTTAGGGACAATGACATTTTCGTAAAATCCTAGTTTTTTTAAAAAAGCTAGTGATATAGTGTTGGTGAATGTTGCAGTACGATGAGTCAATGACCCCTTGTAACTGGCCGTCGACCCTTGCATCGATGGTTATCGTATTAGGACATTCGTTGGATACCAAAAGTTTGATCGGACCCGATTTGAAAATCTGAAATCGAAAATATCCGAAAAAAGTTAATAAATCGATCGATTACAAAAAATTATTACTAAAAAAAACTAAATCGATTATTATCGAAAAATCGAAATATATACCAAAAATTGAAACAATTACCGAAATTTAGTTATATATACTTATAATACTATTATGTTAGTGGTACAATAAATATTAAACTATTAATATCATAAATAACTATAAGAAAATATAATTGTATAATGTTATCATATTAATATTATCAAAAGTATAAGTTAAGATATAGAATTATTCTCTAATAAAGTAAATGTTCTTATTTTTATGAAAATAAGAACCTCATATTTAGATAAGTAATGCCTATATATATATAGGGGTTTTTTTTTTTTTTTTCCAAGAACGTGTTTTGGTGGAGTACAGATCCCTTGATTAGTGCGTATAATTTTTATTTTTATTTTAATTTGAATTATAAATCTTAAAAGTAATAATTTAGCAGTTGGAATCTTTGATTAAAATCTACCGCTAGATTTGATCCAACGGTGAGTGAGCGGATAATTCCTTGCTCTATGATGAACGAGAAATCATTTCTGTATATGTGTGTGTATATATATATATCTGTTGATCAAATCAGCCTACGTGATCCAATGATCAGATGCGGCGTTCGCACGGTACGAACGTCCGCACCTGAATCGGACCGTATATATATCTATATATATATACTCATATTTATCGGTATATATACATACTAAATTAATAGGTTATATACTAATTTATATTATTAAACAACTTATACTAGTATATATTACTAATATTAATATTATTGTAATTAATATTAGTACTATACTAAACTACCAATACTACTCGTACAAATATATATTTATCAAACATTATATGTTATGCATCATATTTGATTAAATTTCAATTTATATTGGTATATTAGTATTATTATAATTAAACCAAAAGTATTTGATACCAAAATTACCAAAAGCGAACCACAAATCGAAGTTTACAAAAAATTACCGAACCGAAAAATATCAAAATTTTTTGTTTTAGTAAGGTCCAATACCGAACCGAACCAACCGATGAACAGCCCTAAATAAGACTAAGCCACAGTTGCATTGGTTTTGCACCTCAAATTATTGGACAATTTGGTGACCCTTGGTTTAAAGGAAAATTTTGAAAATTTTGAAAAATTAGTCAAAAGTTAAAATTTTTTAAAAACATTTATATTTAACCATTTTTTAAAGTTAATTTAGTCAAGTATTGCTCGAAACCTTATCACCCTTGGAGAACTAAACACCATATATTGGGAAAAATTTAAGCACCACTTGATACTTGATGGTAATATTTATAAGACTATAAAATGGCAGAAACTCAAAAGAAAAAACATTAGTTTCAAAATTTTCGAGGTGCTTCAATGGACAAAAATTGTAAGGCTGATCAAGGGAACATGGTAAGGGTTGCCCACTTGCCCATAATGTGTAACTCGTTATGCTTTATCATGTGAGAATCTGAAAATTAATTTGGAGTGACGAAGGGCGGCCATGGCTGCACCCCATTATATATTCAAGTTGATATTGATGTAATCTTTGCACATCTAGTTTACTTTATAAGTCTCCATTTCCATTAAGAAAAAACCAAAAGAAAAAGGAGTTGAATTGTCATTTTCGTGAACCTTTTGGTAACCTAATTGTTGAGGGAATTAGAGCATCTAACTCAAAACCAATTGACAATGGAAAGAGTAGCTCAAATTCTTATAAGCCACTAGCAAGGCCCAAGACTTATAAACACATATGCTAATTAGCTCTAATTTTTCGATGTGGGATATTATTCCACATTACTCTCAATAATTATTGGGCATCTAATTTAATATTCAATGATTAAAGATTCAAATTAAGGTGACAATTAAACAAGGCGGCTGTTATTTGCACTCAATTTATTTTGTTGGCTGTGAGCTCACCATTTTCGACCCTTTTAACTTACATTGATATTGTCTTCAAGTTAATCACTTTCAACATAAGTGAACCTAAGCCTGACAAATTCATTAATTTATTGTTTCGATGCAGCTTAGAGAAATATTTCACTTAATATATTCAACAATTAATACAATCACTTATTAACATGAAACAATTATATTTAATTCAAAATTTCTAACATACTCTCCTTAATTCAATAATTAATATTTTATTATTTTTTAATCACTAACGGAAAGAATTTCAGAAGTTAATAGATCGATAAGTGAAAATAGTTAGCATCGCCCTTAAGAAAAAGAGAAAAAAAAAAAAAAAAAAGATAGGGAAGACTAATCAAAGTTGCAGGTTTAGGGGGATTAGGGCCAATGATCTGTCAACTACCAACTGGCGCAAGCTTTTGAAATTATTGACGAAAATGAGTCAAACAAAGCGCGCAGTTTAATATATGCAGCTTGGACCCGAAATTTCAATCTTGAAGGATGTCTTTTGAACTTAGCTAGTAGCCTAGCTAGCTAGTAGCTCAATATCAACACTTCTAGTCAAAACGCAGAAATCTCCAGCATATATGATATTAATATAATGATGCATGGATGTCTTTTTAACTTAGCTATATGCCTATATATAATATAAATATATGTAATAGCTAGCTACACTTCTCCATATCAAATTAAATACAGACATCAGAATCCTATATATGTTATTATCTGTTTATTATTTAATTTATAGTCAGCAAGGAAACATAATATATATAATTAAATAAGTTTTTTTGAGTGCATATAATATTGTTATCCTTAATTTGAAGTTGGCTAGCTAGCTTATCATATATTTATAGACTCAGTTGAGTCAAATAAGTGTACATGTGCACATACATACGTGCCTTTATCCAATTGCTGGGTGCTCTGAGAAGGATTAGCTTTCTTGACCTGAGAATTAATTAATTAATTAAATTAACTAATTTCAATTCATTGTATTGGGATTCATGAAATCCTTTGACATGTGAAGTACTCTGAAGCTAGATTCAAATCTTCAGTTAGGTGTTCGATCAGCAGCTAGTAGATAATGTAATGAATATTATATGATCAAAATTATCAATGACTGACAATTGGCGCTTGATGTAGCTCACATATCTTCTACACTTTTAATTATTTCTGTGCTAACTACGTTCTCTGTGTTGATATTTGTAATATAAATTTCACCCTAATGTAGATATAAGGCCTATGAGGCTAGTAGATATAAATTTGTAATATAAATTTCACCCTACATTAGAAACATTTAGTTGGTGATATTTTCTAAGGCCTATGAGGAATGTAAGACTCAGTTTCTTTTTTCCTTTTCTTTTTTATTGTTGCCTAAATAATTGATCATGTACGTCCTACAAGATTACAAGAACTGGACCTCTGAACTTAATGTCTCATCTCCAATCTTTCTTGCCAACAGTTGTTCATCCATCACATCTTGCTACAACTCTTTAAATAATGAAAATAAATATCAAATTGCCAAATGCAAACAAAAAGAAAAAAATTAATTAATTAATGGCAAAAATGAACGGAAGCAACTTGCAAAAGAGAAGCTAGGGTGGCCCTCAACATGATTTATGAAGATTTTTAGATTTTGAGGGATGATGATCAGCACCTCTTTGTTGACCCAAGAAAATGGAGAAGACAAATGGGAGAGAAAAATCAATCCCACAAATTTCCATCTCTTTTTTAGTTTTATCTTTCTCACTGACCAATTGTTTGACTTATGAATTTCATGAACATTTTGCTGCTCATTCACAATTTCACATATGTACGTATAAACGAGAAATGATAACATCAGTCGCGTGCACGTATACATTAATTTGTAGGTAAACTGATCGATAATTGATGATAGGTGTAGTCGTGTAGAGTTCACAATACGTACCCATCCTCAGTTCAATATCGTCCACGCATGTACAGACAATTAACACAAACTCTAAACAAATGTTGGCAAGTGTCAACCTTTAACTTTTTGAGTTCCACACATAAGCAGCTGAATCCATCAATGATTATATCAGTCCGTGCATATTTTCAAATATCAATGGTTAATAACTATTAACTAATGAAATTATTAGGGTAAATTTGACATAATTGAAACTATAAGAATTCCAGGGACCACAAATGTAAATTGGCAATTTCGTGAATATATAGAAAAGGAAAAAGTGATGTAATTAATTAAGCATGCAAAGACAAAGGGTTCACACTATTGTCATTATGCTAAAAAACAGTGGCAAATCTTGTCACCATGACAGCTAAGTCGACGGCCGGAGCTAGCCACGCAAAGGCACAAAGCCGATTTGCATTAATATTAATCTATAGTTTCTTTCGGGATACGGTCTATCAACCCTATTTGGATGAACAATTTTTAATTTGCATAACACGCGCGGCTTGTACACATTAACGAATACCTAACCGCCCACGTACGAGCTCCTATAAGCTCTCTAATTTAATGCCAAAAAATACAAATCTTCTAATAATCCTTTCACTGATGAAAAGTGTATGAAACTTTTGTATTTTATGAACATAAAATTCAATTATTTATGTGTTGACTACATGCAAATTAAATACTCGATCGGTGTTTTAGTATAAAATAGGAGAATGAAAATGTATTGTCTTTGTATAAAATGTTTATAAAAGCGATGCCTAAGTAAAAGACACAAGGTGAAGACCTTGCTTGTGAGTCTTGTGACTTCATGACATAATTTCTAATTTCTTTTTTTGTATGACATCGAACAATATATATGAAGTGTAATTCTCTGTTGCGAAATATTATTTCTAGATTTAGTGCTGAATGTGAAGGAGCATGGGAACTATCTCTCACACTTTGCACTAATTTCTCATAGCAAAGGAGAAAAACCTTATAGTGCCTAATTTTAAACCCTCCAGTTACCGTAAAAATTTGCATCCCCCCCCCCACCTTTTAAGAACTCTCTCAAAACCCCCTAACTCTTGCATTTTCTTTTCTACCCTGCTATCGGCCCATGCATCAGCTGACGCAAGCCCACTATCTCTGCTCTTGAGCTCACGCTAAACAGCTAGCAACCTTACATTAATTTTCTTATTATTTTTTAATTTTTTAATGGACATGATGCTTGCTACCTTAAGTTGAGTAGAAAAATTGCTTATGGCTTCAACTGGGGATTGAACCCGAGACCACGAGAGGTATTTAACAATCACCCTACAATGGAGGTTTGTGACTTGTGTGTTAATATAGATAATTAATGATCGATATTTATAATAAACATTTTAACATATTTGAAATCTTTCTTATTTCAATGTTTGATTTTATAATTAAGTCTAATTATTTTTTTATTGCAAATTTAGTGTAATTTTTTTCATTTTAATTTAGAGTAATTTTTTTATTGAAAATTTAGTGTAATTGTGTTTAACTTTTTAATGATCGATTTTCAGTTTCAGTAATTTTTTTTCTTTTCAATTTCAGTGATTTTTTCTTTTCAATCTCAGTTATCGATTTTTCAGTTTTAGTAATTATTTGTTTAGTTCCAGTTATCAATTTTCAATTTTAGTGATCATTTTTTAGTTTTAGTTCTAGATTTTCAGTTTCAGTTATCGTTTTTCTAGTTTCAGTGATCAGTTCAATTTCAATTTCAGTTATCGATTTTTCAGTTTAAGTGATCATTTTTTTCAGTTTCAGTTATCAATTTTTCAATTTTAGTGATCATTTTTTTAGTTTCAGTTTCAATTATAATTTTTTAAGTTTCAGTGATCGATTTTCAATTTCAATGATCGATTTAGTTTCAGTGATTAATTTAATTTCAGTAATCGATTTTCAATTTCAGTGATCGATTTTCAATTTCAGTGATTGATTTAGTTTCAATTTCAGTGATCGATTTAGTTTCAGTGATTGATTTAGTTTCAGTAATCGATTCAATTTCAGTAATCGGTTTTTTAGTTTTAGTTATCGATTTTTTTTCAATTTTAATGATTTTTTTTTTCATTTTCAGTTTCATTGATCGCTTCCGCTGGCCCGTCCTATTGACACACTAGCATAGTTCGCTACTTCTTGAGCCACTACTTTCCACACAGGCTCTACTATATAACAAGCCTTTATGTGTAAAATATTATAAGAATTTGCACACAAAGTGACTCGAACTCAAGTCAAGCACCTACAAAAAATAATTACACTACTTTGTAATAAAAATAAATAATTACACTATTTTGCAATAAAAAAAATAGTTAAACTAATTTGCAATAAAAATAGACAAATTAGAATTAGAAATTAAATATCTATAAAACTGTATAAATATAGTTAATTCTACTACACATACACAAGTTGCAACTTAGTTGAGTTGGTTGAGTTGGTTGGATGTGCTTCCCATTTGTACAAGCGAGTGGATCATGCAGCTGGGCCATGTTAGTGAGTGGATCATGCAGCTGGATGATGTCAGTGAATGGATTATGCAGTCAGCCATGCAATCAGGGAGTGGACCATGCAGCTGGGTGATGTCAGCGATGTGCACATGTGCAGTAATTGGGAAAGGGCACAACCGAAATTATAACAAAATTAAAAGTCCACAGTAGCTATATATCCATTGACTAGGTGGTTTAGACAAAACTTTAAGTAAAATAGGGGGTTATGAATTAACTATAAAAATGATTAGATGCTATGAATTAACTAAAATAGAATTATGGGGTTTATAATTATTTACTGGATATATAAGTATATTATAATTTTAAAATATGTGTACTGAACTAAAGGATTATAATATTGGTAATTAAATAAAAGGGAGTGCTAGAGTGCCTTAATGACATAAATTAACATGTTAATGAAAATACTTGCTACATCAAATCTTGTATAGTTGTATAACTTATTAATTTTACTCTTTTCCTTGAATTTGGATCCTCTATCATACCATACTATACTTAAATTTTAATCCTAACTCTCCAATATTTTTTTTTATGGCTGAGATGTTGCCACCTCTGCATACTACAGGCTTGCCATGAAGAAAGAGGTAGGAAAAACAGTGTACAAGAGAAGAGGGATGTTTGATTTGGAGGTCTTGTTGTTGTTCATCTTTTGGATGTTGAGTTCTTGTTGGGCTCACATATCAAATTTTTAGCCTTTAGATACTCTTCTTGAAGATATGTATGGTCAAGATTAGACGAGGAGCAATAGGGGTGAGATTTTGAACTGAAACACCGAGAAATCGACCAATTCGAACAGATCGGTTAGCTTGGTATTCTCAGTTTCGGTGTGATCTCGGTCGATTATTCATACCAATCAACAAGGGCCAGTATCAAACTCGGTATGGGATATTGAAACCGCAATACGGACCAATACCGACTGACATGCTTCTTCTTCCACGAAGATGGACGGTGAGCTCGAGCTTGGCAGCAGCGTAGCTCTGGGGAGTGGGTGCAATAGTGGTGCTTAGATGCGGGTAAGGTGAGTTGCGCGCGGTGGTGAGTCGTAAGCAAAGCTTCGAGTTTGAGTGGTTGGACCGGCGCCATGTAGAGTTGGAGTTGCAGCAGGCCGGTGACTTGAGGTGTTGGAGTTGGAGTTGGAGTTGCATAGAGAAGAGGGTGAAGTCCTAGCCACCGAAACTAACCTTGGTGATATCGATGTCGGTAGCAAAGCTGGCCATATCGCCGGTGGTTGGTCGGTGATCGGTTGTGCCATTTTGGTTTGGTAACCGAATCGATACCATCCTTAAGGAGTAGTGAATTAAAGATAAAGAGCAATTAGGGTGTAGATTTGGAGTTCTATTTAAAGAGATAAAATGGTAATAAAATAAAATGGGAGTGCAAATTATTATCTGATAAGTAATAATGTGATTTGGCCAAAAAATAATAATGTGTAAGATATAAATTTGCCATACCAGATGAAGGCACCAAATTAATGCTCATAATCATTTCCCTTAAATCTCATATTATTAAGATGATTTGTTTTTTCTATATCAAAAATTTGACATGTCATATTAAACTTGATTCACAATCTAGCTAGCTAGTGTCATTTATAAATTTGATATGTTACATTATTGGATTATTCATTTGGTTCTATCTACACATTAAAAACATTAATTTATCTAATTAATGAGTCAAAATTAACGGTCTAGTAACACACGATCAGTATATAAATATTATATTCATTCTATTTAAATAAAATTTAAATATTATAATGGTCAAAAGATTTTTCTAACACCCAAACAGAAAGGATTCGATTGGATGGGAGAATCTTCAAGTAGATTTAATAGATAATTTAATATTTGGTGAAATACATAACACCTAATGGAATCGTAAATAAGTTGTAATTAATTGATCAATATAATATGCCTCTACCTTATTGATTGATTATACATTTATACGTACCCTATAGTTTAGTAATGGAGTCGGTTGGACACACGCAGCTACAGCTGTGATACGTTGGACCACCGGGCCGCTGCATATTTAAAATGTTACTAATTAAGCGTCTACAGTGAAACAAATTTACGAACCACAGGTCCACATGAATGATGCACGGGGTAGAGTCCATAGTCCATAGTCCATAGTCCGCTGGCTGGCTGTGACAGTGACGTCGGCTTTTTTGGGTCTATTTAAACACCCCCAAGCCCACACCCAAACACTGCAAATAGCCAGAGCCAGTACTACTACTGCTACTATATACTCCTTAAGCTTCTTCTATCTCTTTAATGGCTACACAAACTTGATAATTTCTCTCTCTAAAATCACACACAGATATCTTAGCTCTCTCTCACTCTAGCTAGCTTACAAGAATGGGGAGAGCTGAAGAGAATACTACCAATGGCGCCGCCGTCATCTCCGGGCAACCCGAGAAAGTCATTGCAGACTTCGACCCACCCAAGAAGCCAAAAAGAAACAAGTTTGCTCTTGCTTGTGCTACGTTGGCCTCCATGACTTCAATCTTACTGGGTTATGGTAAGTCGTTTGCTTCTCTAATCTCTCTATATGTTCTGTTTGTTTCCACATAAATTAACATTGGAAATTATCGAAGTTGATTTTTGGTGGGTGATCGATCGATGATTTCTATGTGCAGATATTGGTGTGATGAGTGGAGCTGTAATTTTCATAAAAGACGACCTCAAAATCAGCGACACGCAGGTGGAGGTCCTCGTCGGTATTCTCAACCTCTATTGCCTCTTCGGCTCCGCCGCCGCCGGCAGAACCTCCGACTGGATCGGCCGCCGCTACACCATCGTACTCGCCGGCGCCATCTTTTTCGCCGGAGCCCTCCTCATGGGCTTCGCCACCAACTACGCCTTCCTCATGTTCGGCCGGTTCGTCGCCGGCATCGGCGTCGGCTACGCCCTCATGATCGCCCCCGTCTACACCGCCGAAGTCTCTCCGGCATCCACACGTGGCTTCCTCACATCTTTTCCTGAGGTAGGACACTCGACTCACTCGCAGCTGTTCTTTAATTATAAACATTTTTAATAAAATAAAATGAAATGTATATTAAATTATTAATTGATTTGATTTGTTTGTATTAGGTGTTTATCAATGCCGGTATATTGTTGGGGTATGTGTCCAACTATGGCTTCTCGAAGCTCCGAACTGACTTGGGCTGGCGGCTCATGCTCGGCGTCGGCGCCATCCCCTCTGTTTTTCTCGCCGTCGGCGTCTTAGCCATGCCCGAGTCGCCGCGCTGGCTCGTCATGCAGGGCCGGCTCGGCGATGCGAGGAAAGTCCTCGACAAAACCTCCGACTCCAAAGAAGAGTCTCAGCTACGCTTATCCGAAATCAAAGAAGCCGCGGGAATCCCGGAGCACTGCAACGACGACATCGTTCAGGTCCCAAAAGGAAACCACGGCGAAGACGTGTGGAAGGAGCTCATCGTCCGCCCCTCGCCCGCCGTCCGCCACATTCTAATCGCAGCCATCGGTATCCACTTCTTCCAACAAGCCTCCGGCATAGACGCCGTCGTTTTGTACAGCCCGAGAATATTCGAAAAGGCTGGAATCACCGACAAAGACAAGAAGCTTCTCGCGACCGTGGCCGTCGGATTCGTGAAGACGATTTTCATCTTGGTGGCCACGTTTTGGCTCGACCGCGTCGGACGGCGTCCGTTGCTTTTGAGCAGCGTGGCAGGCATGATCGCCTCCCTCGCGGGGCTCGGAATCGGCCTTACGATCATCGATCACAATCAAGATAAGGTGATCTGGGCCGTTGTTTTGAGCATCTCGATGGTGTTGTTCTACGTGGCGTTCTTCTCGATCGGGATGGGCCCCATCACGTGGGTCTACAGCTCGGAGATCTTCCCGTTGAAGCTACGCGCCCAAGGGTGCAGTATGGGAGTGGCGGTGAACAGGGTGGTGAGTGGGGTCATCTCGATGACTTTCATTTCGCTCTACGAGGCCATCACGATTGGTGGGGCCTTCTTTCTTTTCGCGGGAATTGCTTCGGTTGGCTTTCTCTTCTTCTATACCATGCTCCCGGAAACACAGGGTAGAACCCTTGAGGACATGGAGGTTCTTTTTGGTAAATTCCACAAGTGGAGGAAGGCCAATGCCCTGCTCAAGAATAAAAAACAACAACAACAAGGAGGAGTTGATCATGATGTTGTTGATGGGAACAAAAACAATGCTCAGATCCAGTTGGGAACAAAAGGGCAAAGCTTAGAATAGTGAATTCCACTTGAAGTGATGATGCTAGTATTTATGTAGTAGGAGAGTACCTCTTTATCCAAAAATTATTGTGCGTGCGCCTATTATATATATAATTAGTACATACGAAAATTACTCTTCTTTATTCAAGATAAACGATGGAAAAATGTCCAACCCATAAAGAGAATGGTGAAAAAAACAAGTTATATATATAGTACAAGGTTGATCTTCCAAGTTCGAATTAGTTTCCCATTTGTAGTTTGGGTTGAGGGAAAAAAAAATTATCATAATGAATGCCCATCTTCATAATTTAAATTCATAACAATTTTTGCGTGTATAATAACATTTAAATATTTACATATAAATTCTTTTTATCCGTATAACTTATTAACTATCAAACTATGTTTTTCCACAGCAATGAAAGTAAATCTTAGAAACGACCTATAATACCAATTTGCAATGATAATTTTGTTTTGTTTTTTTTTTTTTTTTGAAGAAAATTTCTCAATGATAATTAATATGAATTAATTAATTGTAATCTAAACTATGACACTGACATCCAACAACCATACAAGTTATTCATCTTCTTGTATATTTTATATTTTTGTTACATTAAAAGAGATCGAACTCATTTCTTTTATATTTGTTCATGATTTGAACTAATTTAGAGGGCATTTGCACTTGCACTATTTAAGTGTGAGTGAAGGAAGCTACTTTTGGATTACATGCAGTGGCCTTTCCCTGTTGATAAGCCACTTGATCATTTTGGCCTTTGGGCTAGTTCATATGAAAACAGTGCACGCGGGGCAATAATAATTTTAGAGTAAATATTTAAACATTCTTAGAAAAGTGAAAAGACAAAGCTCCAATTATTGGGGAGGGAAGGTAACTTATTGTCTGATGATACTTTTGTGAGCTGCATTTATTCATATTTTTGCCATATGATAGTTACTCTGATAGTCTGATGTCTATCAGATGTTGATGGTGATTCTTAACTTATTGTCTGTTTGGGTCTCTTTCTTCTTTTTCTACCTTTTTCTTTTTGTCTTTTTTGTGAGGAAGGAAAACAGATTTCATTTGTACCTCTTATAATTTGTGGTTCCTTTTTATTTCTGGGTACATGCATTGCTTCAATTTGGTTGCATACAATGTATATCTAAATAAACCTTACAAATGATCCCAATCCTTCATTTTTTTTTTTTCCAATTATGTGGACTGTATTTTTTTCTATTTAACTATAAATATGTTATGCAAACAATGTCTTGCGCAGACATTAAAGAATGATTGTAATCTTCGATGAATTTGGAGTTTGTCCAACTTGTTTAGTTGTATTCAATTTCATCTTTGTAAAATGTTTATTTTAATAATCTCACGTGCAGAGAATGATCGACGCTTATTAATAAAGATAAATTTATAATTATTTATGCATACATAAATAATTGTCAATCATTAATCACTGTGATTTCTATAATCCAATCTACTTCAATCAAGGATTTACAATCATCAAGCAGTCTTTCATTCATCCTTTCAAACAGTCAAACATTAGGCTATACTTGTTGAAAAGGGTACTTGTAAGTTCATCTTACTCTGGATGCAAGTCATCATAAATTGGAAATTCTAAACATGGTTTTTATTATATAACTGTCATTGAGAGGAAAGGTAAGCATAATAATGCTATAACAAATTAACAACTTAAATGACAATTTGGTTCAGTGATATTTCAAAGTCTGAAATTTTGATACTTATTTGTAGAAATGTCATTTATGGTTTTGTAATGCAATTAATGTCCACAAGTTTAAGTGGCCAAAAAAAAAACATGTCCACAAGTTTAAGTGGCCAAAAAAAAACATGTCCAAAAGTTTAAGAGTGGAGAGTTACCTCTTAAGGGTCACAAAGTTCTACATGAGTGTCACGAAGCTCAAACAAGTGGGTAGACAACACTATCTAACCTGTAATATAAGTACGCATCACACAACTTGACGATATTATAATCACATTGTTGGATCGAACAAATCAAAACTAAATTTTCCCAAGAAAATATGGGCAAGCAGGTGATAGATACTAGATAGGAGGCAATCAAGCACATGAAGGACACATATTTTCAGTATAATTGAACTGTGTCTGGGAATCTGACAGCACCCCCAAGTTGAGATACATTGAGATCACACATTTTCTGGGGACCCAAATGTTAATTATTACTTTATTAGCAATTGCTATTGGGTAATGGGTGAGGGTGGTGAAGTTAGGTTAGGTTGGCCATCCTTTTACATATGTCCTTCCCAAACCACTGCAACAAGAAGTGGATCTACAGGTACAGGTTGAGGCATATCACCCTCAAAGTGATAATGAAAATGATCAAAACCCTCAACTGAAAAAAGAGAGTTTGAGTGGACATTGTGCTAGTTTGGTCTGGTCATGTTCATCAAGATTTGGAATTAAATTTTGTGGGGACTTGTGGGGACTGGGGAGGTAGATGTTGGGTTTCCTGTACTGTCATTTATCATGAACATTAATTCATTTTGAGTTTGATGAAATCAGAGTAGGCAGCCATGTGCTTCATATCACTAAATATGTAATCATCCATGAGTTTGGCTCAATCGTGTTACATGTTGAGAATATAAAATTTCACATAAGAAGTTCTAAAGTTTTAAGAAGATATATAAGATTCTAAGCTCTACACCCATTGTCAATTAGTTTTGTATTGAGTGACTTAATTTTAACAATAAGGATCTTTGTACTTATTTCAAATAACATTGACAATGATTATTTTGCATATAGAACACTAGTATAAAACATGCATTATAACTTTTGTCACTCTCTTTTCTTTAACCTCTAATGTCAACTTCTTTTCCTTCAGTTCTTTCTCTTCTTTTGTTTCTTTTGGTCAAGAATTAGAAAAATAATGAGTCCATACTAGGAAGTAAAAAAAGAGGGAAGTTATTAATGCGGAATTAGTGAAGGTTGCCTTGTAATGTAATGGAGAATTATTAATATGTATACAACTGGGTACACCTCAATCCATAATGATCAGCAAATCAACTCAGGTTACTGCTATACAGTTAACCCATATTAAAGAGGGATTTATGCATTGGGGCATCACTGGCTAATTTATTATAAGGTAACTGATACCTTCTTGAACAAGGCTACTGTTTACATTACAAGGGGTAAAAGGAAGATCATGAACAGGATTGGAATACTTCCATTCTTGCATCAGTTATCCAAGATGTAATCTTCCGAATGCAGTGTCATTTACCTGTTGGAACAATAATTATACACAATTTATCAAACCAATTCCTAATTTAAATAGAATTTGAGAAAAATCAACAAAGTTCCTTGGATGATATTACTTCAGAACATAACCAGTTACCAACTTTATAGAATAAATTCAAATTTCAACCAACAAACAGAGTTTTAGCACACCATTGCAAACTTGTTAAGGATCTTATCAAATCACCAATTCATTTTCAACCTATTAGAAGAGATGACAATTAAAAATCAAGAGAAAACACCACTTACCATAGTTTTGGTGCACCGTGGTGAACTTGTAAATGGCTTTAATTAGGGAACCATATGTCATAGACTTTAGTTGTCCCATGTGTCTGCAACACAAATTTGAGACACAATAAGTTCAAGAAACAAAATATTCCATAAGGGAGAAGCTTCTGTTTCACAAAAATGCCCAGCAATTGTAATGAAGAAAAACAACCAGCCGAAGACAAAGGAGATAAGTTTCTGGGAGTCTAAAACCTCTGCTCAAAAGACACAATAAAAAACGAAGTCTAATAGTGATATTATATGCAAACAAAGTCTGACCCTTAATTCTGATTATCATCCCAGAAAGAAAACAAAAATAATGAAATGAACCAAGTTTATTACAGTTTATGGAAAGTTCCACTAATCAATGGTACAGGAAAGAATCCTCACATATTTTTAAGTAGACTGTCTACCAAAGGAAAAAAAAAAAAAAAACTCAAAAGAGACACTCCAGGTAAGTAGACAGAGAAGGGAAACTAAGTGACTAATTTCATCAACACATCTGTCAAGAACACTCACACAATCTCAGTATATCGAAGTCTCCATGCAGGGAAACCAAGGTGGCATCTTACAGGTCCATAAACTAATAGAAGGTCAGGGTCTGGCCCTCTGCGACCTGAAAGCACAATTGCATAAACACCCGTAAGGTCAAATTTAGATTGTGAAACCAACCATAATAGTAAAGCATTGACGCATCAGTCGGTAAACAAACCAATAGCTTTTAGTGCCTCATCCATGTGAGGTTCTGTAAAGATTTTCTCTTCATGATCTCCAACTAAGTTGGCCAATTTCAAATACTTCGCAAAAAGAAAGTTTGCTGCTTTTGTTACAGCTTCTTTTCCATCAGAGAGCGAAGCAAATTCCAGAGACATGCGGTTTTGGTCATCCAAGTTATCATCTTCATAAGCTTCCTGCACATAATGAAAGTTGGATCAAATTTTGACATCGCCATTCATGGAGTAAATGTTCACTGTCAAATACACAGAAAACAGTGCACGTATCACAAGCACATCACCAATAATACAGCTTTTTCTTTTGTTCTTCATCTTTTTTACTATAATTATATCATACACCAATGCATGTATACTTTTGAAGGATGGATAGCAGTTGAGTAAAGTTAAAAAAATAAAATACTAATAAGAATAGTAATAATAGAGAAAAAAACAAACAAACAAACAAAATAGCTCATACATCAATTTATCTGAAAAATGACTTGCATAAACTTAACCCTCATTCAGGCAAAAAAAAAAAAAATTAACCCTTCATTAGCCAATTACCAATGCAGTAAGCTTTATATATGGTTCATATAAAAATATCATCAAAAAATAATATATGGTGTTTTGTAAAAAAAAAAAAAAAAAAACGTTGGTAGTAAAAGAGAAAACAATTTGCGACAATAATGCAGGTCCTGAATTCTAGATACACCTAGAATGGTAGATTGATCGTGGCAGCCTGAACTGCCTCCCAGTGTGCTAGTAATTCGGTCAATTTATGGTAGTACACTATAGAACCAGAAGTAACTTTACTGTAAGGATAGAAGACAGCACCTCAAATGCTGTTGCATTTTTTAATTTCTTCAAGATGGCTTCTTTTGATTTCTTCAACACACCTAGATATCATAAAAAGAGAAAGAATTACATAAAGTCTGTATATATATGACACATTGTTACATACTAATTGTAGAAGACCATCCACTATCAATAGCGTAACAAAGCAGTGGCAGCATTACCTTCCGCATCGTAGAGGCACACACGCTTCACACCAATAGTTTCTAGCCACTGCAGAAGCTCAATAACTTTTGAAGTTTCGTAAGCATCTTCACTTTCTACCACAATTGCAAGGTACTGGAGATTGCCTAAATTAAGGGCTTTATAGCTCTTAAGTACTCCCCCAGAAATGAGATAGCTTTCAAGCACATAAGCTAACCCCAACAGAAAGTACCATATGCTGACAAAAAGATGTAGAATATGCCATAGGAGTAGAAGCCCAAGATTGCCAATCTGCACCAGCCTCAACCCAGGATCAACATTAAATTAAGGCACATCAATCAGCCATATCCGTCCAACATACATGATTTTTTAAGATTGCTATAAATGGCTCAGTGATAGCACAATTCATTACCCTCTCAAAAGCACAAAGTTTTTTGTTTTTTTTTTCTGTTTCATAATTCCTTATAAGTTTATTAATTAAAATTCATTAACATTACAATTACACGAACAGAGAAACAAAATAACTGCACCAAGTCATCAAAGAAGCTCTCTTTATTACTCCTTTCCTCTCTTGTCAAGTTATTTGGTGGAGGTAGAAAACACACTCAAGGACTCCTACTTTCCTGATGTCAATTTTAAAGAACAACCTCACAAAAATGTTCAGACTAAATTTAAATATATGTTGTATTACTTTATTTATTAATTTTTTTTTGTAAGAAACATACTTTTATTAAAAAAAAAAAAAAAAACCAAAACAGTACAACATACAAAGCAGTGGACAAGATGTCCACTAACCTACAAAGTTTTAGGAAAGAACTCCCTAGTACACAACTGTGAATGTTGTTTTACTTTATTATGCCATATGAAGGAAGATAGTTCAACTGTGTAGAAGACAAAACAAAAGAGACCCTATTTTTATATGGATAAAAGAATATACTGATTTAAAAAAAAAAAAAATTATAGAGCTATCAGTAAGTTTGCAGAAAATAAGCTCATATCTAAACTGTCATCAACATTTTTTATAATCACACTGATCTTTTGCAGTAACCCCTATTTTTTATTTAAGGCCACTTTTAAGGTTAGACTGTGGTTCCAAACTTTGTTGAAATATATAGATCAATTTCTTTTTCATGAGCTGCAAACATCTAGAAACAAGCCTCAACCTCCAACCAGGAAACACCATATGAACGAAATAACACTATCATGCAACAAATCCACAACTATAATGATATATGCTTTCTCACACTTAACTTTTCCTTCCGGATTCAGATACAAAATAGACAAATAAACTACTTAGTATATAGCACTAAAATTTTTAAGGGTAAAATTTGTTAGCACTTTGTGTTTATATAAGAAAATTTTTAATCTGGTGGAAAATTAAAGAGCATTGGATATGTATTAGTCCAAAACAAAAGATACCCAATAAGCAAATATTACTGAGGAAGAAACTTATGCACTTACTTGAGCAGCATAAGAGGATGCCCTCTGCATTTCATTCCTATAATCCATCAGTCTACAAGAATTAAAAAAAAAAAAAAAAAAAAAAAAAGAAGAAGATCAAAGTGAAAACCCAATAACCCAAATAGCAAAAGGGCAGCAATAGAATGATGAAAAGGCAAAAAAGAAATGAACTTTGATAGATACCAGAATACTTGTGTGAGAGAAGAGCAGCAAAGCCAAACCCACCAACTCTTCAAGACTGCTATGTCGAAACTGATTAAGCTTCATGCCATTTATGAAGGGGTGAAGTGAACCACTAAGTGTGTGAGTGCGAGGCTTGGGCAACAATTTGTGGTAGCTGGGAGTGATGTAAATGTGACTTCTTGTCCTTTTTTACACTTGTACTTGAATTTCTGGTTGATGCAATTGGGTTCACGAAAATCACTGCTTTTTTTCTGTCCAGGTTAATTGTGCTGCCGAGAATTTGAGAAGAAGGGAACAAAAAAAAAAAAAAAAAGAAGATTAAATCATATAATAAGTAGCTGTTTGAGAGGAGAAAGAGACTGAGGGAGATTTATTCTTTCAAAAAGACAGTATGTGGAAACTGCAAAGGCGGAGAGAGATTCAATTTAAAACGATGTCGTTTAAGGCGAACTAGAAAAATGAAAATGGAATCCACGCTCTATTTGATATTTTTTGTTTTTATTTTCTCTGGAAACTTGTTGTTTTAGACTTTTGTATAAATTTTAAATATTAAACCTTAAACCCAAATTTTTTTTAATTTTAAAATGTTTGGTATATAATCTTCTGATACATTAAGGACCTATTCTAAGTCTATAACCAATTACTCTACCCACCATTCTATATTTTTATTTCATGAAAAGGAGTAATAGTCTCATTATCTTTCTATTTCATAAAAATTACTAAATTAGTAATAGCCTCATGATCATTTACTCACAAGCAATGGTATAAAAGCATAAGATAGCCACAAAAATATTACCTTATTTCTTCGGTAAAGGAAAATGTTATCTTATTTTGTGTATTTTATTACTTATACCTACTTAAATTATTTATTTGCAAATTATGATATTTCAATTTAGGTAACAAATTTTTAGTTGTCATTTCAATTTAGGTATCAATTTTCAGTTTGAATTTGTGATCTAATCCCTTAAAGGTTTGCTGAAAATTATTGTAAATGGTATATACCGTATATTATCCTAATTTTTGAATTTATCTATAAGGAAAATAAATGAATTTTTTTATTAATAAAGCTGCGTCCATGAATTTGGAACTTATGTTCTACTTCGCAAAAAAAAAAAAAAAAAAAAAAAACTGGGTATCATCCACTATACCAAAAGGTTATTGGCGAAAATAAATTAGATTAATAATTCTAGTTAATTTTTTTAAATGAAAAGAATCTACACCTAAGATCTCTTCCCTCACCAATCTTATACCGCTTGAGTTCAGACTGATAGGCTGTACCATTTGTAGGTTTGCTTGTAAGTCATCTTTTCCGTGAAAACTAGGGTACAAACTTATCATGATAAAAGTCGATATATGTTGACAATTTGACAGATAAGCCATCATGATCACTTGACTGCATATTTAAAAAGTCACATTTTTATCTCTATATGTACACTAAACTGGATATATAATAGGTTATGGATGCTATTTTTACTTATTTTGATTCATAAGACAATCATGTTTTAGATCTTCCTTTTCATTTTTTTTTTTTTATCACATACCATAAAATCGATTCCTCTTGTTGAAAAAACCTCCGAGTAGTATAAATGAAATAACTATCTTACTATAGTACAAACACAGAAGCATCAAAAGACAATGAGAAACTGGCAAACAATCTTTCACAAAATGTAGGCTCCATTGGAGATGCATCTAACAAATTCATACATGAGACCAAGAAAATCATAGTACAGCATGCATTTTCAACAACTTCTGGATATGAGGATCTAGAGCCTTTTGCAACAAGAATGGTACCAACTTGGGAGTTAGAAACTTAGAACCCACAAAAGGTTTTATGAGGTCATATATATGAAAAGTTTCCGTGAAAATTTTTATGTCAAAGGATTGAGCTGAGGTAAGCTCACTAATGAAAACAATGAAAACCTGCTCATATATTCAGAATGAATTTACTCTCTCTTTAATCCTTAGGCTCACCTGGTACACATGGGTTTGCCCTAAATGGATAGGGACCCATAAGGGACTGCTCATCATTTTAGAAGATGATGAGCTTACTTGTCAGCATTACTACATACATAATACATTAGAAATGAATAAATGAAAACAGGGATGACTTACGAAAATAAAGCATAAATTTGACTCTCGAAAAAAACCACTGCTCTTGGCTCTTGCCCAGCTGTTACAACTCTCCCAGAAATACTCAACTGTGGAGCCCTCTATGACTATAACCTTATCAACTGAATGGAAAACAGAGAAACCTGGATCTGGGACGCTTTTAAGATTGCGTTGCATGCATTCCATATCCCCCAAACACAGCAGTACAATCTCAAATATTTACAATCTTTGAATTACAGATCCCTGACGCTCCACAAACAGCATCTTACATTCCTCTCCTTGCTTTAATATATCACATCTCCTTTACTTGCATAAATGAAAATCTGAAAATCAAAAGGAACACTAAGCCTTCTCTTGCATGGTATTACTAAACCAACACACAAGTGCATGTGCATGGGGTCATAAATATAATGATGCTTAGTGATTGTTTGCATGTTACACATCTACAGAAAAGAAACGAGAACACAAGAATTTAGGTAAGCTCAATGTAACAACTGGTCTTCCACAGAAACATCCAAGAGGCATAGCTTTTTTTTTGGGCCAACAAGAGGGAATAACACCCAAGTACACAAGAGTAAGGAAACCACAACCCCTTAAGACGTGTTCAAAATCATTTGGAAGGGATGGCAGATGTTTTCTTAGGGAAAATTCATTAAATAAATTTTTTTCTCTCTTTCTCAATACAGGGTTAGAATCACCTTCATACCTATTGAGTTGAATCTTCAGAGAATCTAGCATCAAAAGGAGGAGATTGGTGAGAATGAGCTGAACCAGCAGCTGTTCCAGAACCATGTTGAAGTTCTATGACAAGCCATCGAACAGCTTTACTCATCTGTTCCAACCGAACTGCACTGATGGGTGGAAGACCAGTTGTTCCAGTTTGCCCAGACTTTCCTGCCACCAAGCCAGTTGCCTCATCCACCAGGCACTCCGAGCCAATCCTTTGCTTCACAGACTCCACAAACTCCTCCGCTTGATCACAAGTGACCCTAAAAAGTTCCCACTTCTGCTTAAAATTTTCAAGAGCAGTATCCGTGGCTGATGTCTTCTCAGCGCCAGAAGTTTCCTGGGCTTCGAGCACGTTAGCTGCTGCAACAACGAACTCTTGGTATGCACTGTTTAGAGAATCCACAATGCTGTCCATTTTGCCGCTCCTGCTGGCCAATGAATATGCAAAAGTGTTAGGAAACTATAATTGGAACAACTGAAGCAAACAAGGTAAAAAAAATACCTAGCTTAAACCTATATAGGAAAACATATTCCTCAACCGATTAGGAACACAATAAACTCTTAGCTAACTAGGAAAACGAAAACTGGGCTCTAAATCCAACTAGGAAACAAAAATAAGCAAGTTACTACAACAAATACTAAATCTTGGAAAGCCTAGGGTAGATGCTCCTGCATCACATACACACACACGCACACAAAAAAAAGCTTTAAACCTAAAACTTTTTTGTATATGAACATGAAAATTCCTATTAAATCACAAGTCTATGATACTTTAAACTTGGGTATACTACATTACATACAAAATGCAATCCTAGAAGAGAATTCCAAGAATTAACATACTTCTCTGCCCAACAATTAAATTACTTCTCTACCCAACAATTCACATACTTTTTTGTCCAGCTCCTTCTGAATCACATGCCCAAATTAATTTTAAGAAAGAATGTTAAAAACATTATGAAATCATTTTCATGTAAGAAATTTTCACAATGAAAAGCCTAGAACATGGATGAAGAAGGGAAAGAAAAAAACCTCCAAGCTCGGGTTGACCCAAAAACTTCTCTCCAAGTACTTCTATGCTGCCCAAATGACCTCCAGCACCATGGGTTGCTGCCGAAATCTCCTATCAGAGCAGCACTAGCTGTTTTTTCAATCTTCAGCAAGAGAAGAGAGTCACGCGATACAGAGGAGGATTGGGGGCTAGGCTGGGGGATGGGCCTTGAGGTTGGGTGGGCTATTGGTTTGTTGGCTACGTAATATAAATGATGCTTCTATTCATACCCATTAGGCCATTACCCCCAAATTCTTCTTACATTCCCCGATTAATATTTAAGGGGGTATTCACACCACCCTATTTTGCTGAGTGCACCACCCCCTAAAATTTTACCCATTTTTGCCCATTTTGCCCCTGCATGCCCATTCTCTAGATTTTGGCCAGCCACCTCTCCCCGCCGCCGGCGCGACCCCACNTTTTATGCAGGGGCAAAAAGGGATAAAATTTGAATGGGGTGATCAACTCAGTAGGTTTGGGTGGTCTAAACAGCCCCCCCTTTTAATATTTTAAGATAATAATTCATAAGTGCACTTTTGACTTTTCATTGTATACCTTCTAACTTGTTTTCTGTTAAGTAAGTCCACTCTTAATTAATTATTTTTTACCGTCCGTTGGACCACTGTTAGTGATAATCAAATGTATGGTGCACTGACACAGTTATTAAATAGTCTAATTAGAAAACTCATAAAACTATTCGCAATACACTCAAATTCGAACTCCCCTCTTCCCAACTAAAATAAATAAATGCATGGTGCACTCATATTTAGCAACAATTGTGGTTTGTCATAAATACTAACAAATGTTCAAAATTTTTACATCAACCATTTGAACGCTTTCCTTGAGGGTTCGAAGACACGAGGAAAGAAGTTACAATTGGACTGGCTTAACACATTTATTTAGTGCAACTCCTTATTTATCACTCTATTTTCATATTTAGCTTAAAAAAAAAAAAAAAAAAAAAAAAACCTCAACATTTTTTCCCAAAAATTTCACATGCCCCCAAGTTCAAATGAAAAGAATCAAACAAAATTAAAATGAAAAAACAAATAGCATAAGAAAAGAAAATATTAATGTACATACACCAGCCCACCCCCTCCCCGATAACCTCTCCTTCACTCCCACCCCGGCCGACATCCCCCTTACGACCTTACCTCTCCGGCCCTGGCCGACATCCCCTACCTCCCCAAACCCTCTCTCTCTCTCTCTCTCGGCTGACCCAACAACCAACCTACCAACCAAGAGGCTGGTTCAAGCAAAACCATGCCATCGCAAACTAAGCTTGTGGTTGCCACCTCCTGACCCAATTTGTCAAAGTATCAAGATTTGTCGAAATGTCTTGAATACTATCACTCTTTAAAGACAGCACAATATCCTCCGGGTAGCTCTCTTTTGCCTCCTCAAGCAGAGTTTGAAATATTTCGCATTCAATATTGTTGGAAAGCTTCGATCCCGAATACCCTCTGTCACATCCAAAAACCCAAAAGCCATAAACATATGGTTTTCTACTTTCAAGGAAGTAAAATGGAAGAGAAGCAGTGTGAAATAGAGGATTACCTTTGAGTCAGTCGATCATACAATACAGTGTTGTCCGTCTGAAGCACAACCACAAGATCAAACCATCTCTCAGGAAAGAAATCGCAGCCGTGGTAGTCCACTATGTTGCCTCCTTCTTCCATTGTATCCTCAAGCTCATCGCACACCAGGTCTTCGTTGATGACATAACAGTCCAGCGCGTTGTCCCAGCCGTCGTGGAGGTTCTTTGCCTTCACCAAATCACCAACGTTGATGTGGTGAAGCTGCGTTGCTTCTGCTAAGGCAGACGACATCGTTGTCTTCCCTGTTCCTGGCGTGCCCGTCACCAATATGTTTGGCCTCTTCCTTGCCATGATCTTTGGTCTGCTTCAGCAAAAGGAAGCTAAATTAAAAAGTTCAACAGTTGGAATATTCTAAAACTGCAAATCCTCTCACATACTTTATATTTGGCATGTTGAACAAACAACACAATGTGCACAAAAAATAGCTTTCATCTTAATTTAAAAAGAAAATATATAAAATCAGAAGTCTATGTTACTTTAAACTTGCGTATACATTACATGCATTTGAATATCGAAGTCCACTAGATACAGAAATTAGAGTCAAAAGGAAAACATTCTACAAGATGAAATGGTAAACCTCACTATACATAACATATATGCAATTTTCCACAAAATAAAAGATTACCCAATTGAGCACCCAAAAAAAAAAAAAACAGCTGCACGGTAAGAACGAGTTAATCTGCAAATTAAGAAATAAAAGGAAAAAAAAAATAATAATAAGCAAAGGCTTTTATACACGACTGATTTGCAGTAAACTGTAGAAAGTTTGTTGGTTCCATTTTAACTCTAATTTTTATTTAATAAGATTTCACATTCATGCAAAGTATTAAAATTGAATAAAGTAATGATTATTACCCGATGAGTATATAATACAATCATAATTTACAATAATAGCATACAGATGAAAGTAAGGAATTCAAAGAAAAAGAGAATTAAGCAAAGAAGTTAAACCCTAAACTATGAAATTGAAAGAACAAAAATTACCTGGTTTCAGAGAGAGAGAAAGAGAGCCGATTGAAGAAGAAAAGTGGAGAATTGGAGTTTAGGGTTTCACAGTTGAAGAAGAAGAAGATTAGAATTTAGAACTTGATGAAAATTATGGAAGAAGAAATTCAGCAGAGGAAGAGCACGAGTGAGCTGCAGCCGCTGAGGTAGTAAGGTGGGGTAATGGACTAATGGGAAGTGTGAAGAAGTGGGCTTAGCTGGGCTGGGCTATTGGACTTTTGAGTTTAAGCCCAATCATGCCCAGTAATAGGGTTAGTTCTACTACCAACCAAAAAAAAAAATATTATTCTCTACATCTAGATCATAACTAGTATTCTTGCGTGCTGCGGGTCTGAAAAAATTATAAAATCTGTTTGAACGTTATAAAATTTAAGTTGAAAGTTTTGAAAATATTGTTAAGGTTTGTAAAATTCATATTTTATCTATCCAAGTTATAACTATGCTTGTGCAATTCACATATGACATCCGAATACAATCATAAAAAAGGAGTTCATTCTTTCTTCTCTTGCTCCAGCTCCTACAGATCAAAGCTAGGGCACAAAAAAGAAGGAAAGGTAGGGCCTTTGTCGAGCGAGATTCTTTTCGACAAAGGCCTTACCTTTCAATAGTCGATTCAGTACCAACCCCTGCTGGAGGAGCGATAGCAGAATGCCCCTTCCCACTGATGAGATCTCCTACTCCCGCCAATCCATTAGCAGCAGTTGAGTCCGACAAGTCTTGATTCGATCTTTCTCGCTGTCTATTCTTTATTCCTGACCCTACCGCTCATTACTCCATCTTCTTACCCCGAATGGTTAGTTCAGCCGCCTCTATACGCACGCTTTTACCCGTGAGGGATGGGAGAAGTGCGAGAAATAGAGGGAAGGGGTCGATAGCACTCTTTGCAAAGGCCTAAACTGGCTAAAAAAAGGGCTCTTATCGCATCTTATTGACTCAAGATTGGCTCGCTCTTTCCGCTCGCTGGTCCCTACTAATTATATCTTATCTAAAGAGTATAATATTCATTTTTTTGTATAAAAGGATAAGGTGGGGTTCTTCCTGACGGTCAACCTGGACGAAGGCCCGCGGGACCTTATTCCGTCGTTACAAGTTTCTTCTGGTCTATCGTCGAAATGAGAAGCTAGGAAAAGCTGCTGACTACACAGCTTCTGCTAGAGGGAGACTTAATGTTCGTCTCGCTGCCCCTAAGACCAGTGGCCCAGCCTAAAATCGAGCCGGCTGGGGCAAAGTCGCTAATAAACAAAAAGATGTTCATTGTTATATGCGTAACACACCACACTCAAATCTAGCATATGTGCCCTGGGATATCGCATCAGACATGCATGCGGTATATGACTCAGCCCCCCGAGCATGAGCGTCGAGCTATAAGATATGCCCACGCGCCTATCCTTCTTACTCGTGGGCAAGCGGGAGGTTGATCCTCCCCGTCGAAAACCGGGCCCCCACATTCGCACTTTGCCATCCAGACTGGGACGATGTTTGCGAGCCATTCCGGATATGTAGACACTGCTAAGAACCCTGCTTGGAACTGCTTCATGACTTCTTTTTTCATTTTCAGATTCCACTCTGGCCTTAATCTTCTCAGCTTCTGTTTGACAGGCTTGACCCCTGGTATGAGTGGGAGTCGATGAACCACGAGGTCTGTGTCGAGCCCAGGCATGTCTTGGTAAGACCAGGAAAATACGTCTTTGTAGCTTTTTAGAAATTAAATCATATCTGCCCGTTGCTCGGTAGTCATCAGAGTGCCAATCTTCCACCTTGTTCTAATGCCTGCGAGCTCATAAAATCTATGAAAAGAGATTTGTTTTATCCATTATAGATCGTTAGTAGGGAAGTTTCGCTCAAACCAAAGATTCCCGCTCTATCTGTACCCGAAACCTTTTTCTCCATGGATCAATCAATAGATGAGATCACCCCTCGCTTTCGAGAGGAAGGCATCACCAAGTGATGACCGACTCAAGCTAAACTAAATCCTCAAATCTCCGTGTCAAGCAGCATAACAACCTTAAGAAAGAGGAAGAACTCCGGCCTAGCCGTCAGGCATGAGGTCATCATCGCACCCAGTTGGCCTTTGCTATTGATTTAAGCTCCACCTGTTCCCTTGAGAAAAGTCATTCCATTTCTGCCCTCTTAAGCTTAATCTTTAGAAAAGGGAAAAACAAAGAGCTTTTGATTCGGGATAAACTGGAGTTGTTGGTTCGGCTGAGACTGATGCTTCGACAAAGGAATTGACTCTTCCTTAAAATTTGGAAAAAAGAAATCCACGCTTTCGGAGGTAAGGAAGACTCACTTTTTATTAAGATAGAAGATATAGGGCAGAAGAAGATCAGGCACGCAAACCAAGTCTTTCCTGTCGGGGAGTTAGAGGAAGGGTTTCCTGTGACTTTCTCACCATTTTGTAGGCATGCCAACAAGATCTCATGAGAGCTTTGAATCAATCAGTAAGCTCACTCACAATCTACGGCTCAATTTTAACTAACAAAAAGGGAATTCGATCCATCTCAGGGAAAGGTAGTGATTGAGACGATCCAGCGGCGTGATTGAGACGATCCATCTCAGGGAAAGATAGTCCTACAGCCGAAGTAGCTCCTCCAGCCTTTTCCACAAAGCTCTCTTCAACAACCATGTCTGAAATCTTATTCTAGTCAGGATTTGTATATTCGGTCAAAGCATATACAAGCTGAGTATGCTTCATAGGGATTGTCGAGCACAAGCCATAAAAGTTCGACAAAGCATATACCATGTTACCTGTATGATCCCTGAGAATACAACCTCCACCAGCCGGACCTGGGTTGCCTTTGGAGTCGCCGTCAGAGTTCAACTTGATGGAATTTGCTGGAGGTTTCCGCCATTTAACCATGATCGTTTTCCTTTGCTGATAGCATTTCGGTTGAATGTTGAGGCAACTGAGAACAATTTCCTCCGCATGAGTAGCATCTTTAGAAGGTTTTGATAAAAACGAGCAATCTTGAAGATCATTGACCACTCCGTTTAAGATTGTGATGGAGGAAGAAGCCTTATTATCATACCTTCGATTGCACCGTTCCTTCAACATTTCCCAGCAGATTTTGAGAGGAACAGCTTTAGTCAACTCACCCACAAGAGAATATCTGTATCTTCTGCTGCAGATTCTAATTAGTCTGGCTTTGATGCTTTCATTTGAAAAAAGTTAGAATCAAAAAAATCTGCTCATGCTATGCCATATATAATTAGCTAGTTCACTATCAACCAGAAAATGATTGATATCTTCGCATTTAGAACAAGTACAACAGTTGCAGCAACTAGCCAGCTGAACTCCACATTGAGATATTTTACTGTCAATGGGAATGGCGTCATGAAAAAGCTTCCACATGAAGAAGGATATTTTAGGAGGAACAGCAGCTTTCCAAATGACGTCAGACCAAGTTTTCGGCATCAGTTTGATTCTGATAAGATTCCAACAAGATATAAGAGAGAATCTGCCTGATGAATCAGCTTTGTCATCCTTGTTAGATAAACAGATTTGCGATTCAGCAATAGAGTCAAGAACAGCTTGAGGAAAAAGATGAAAAATTCCATTCACCATTCGGGCCAACAAATTCAGCAACATTAGGAGAGTCTTCAGGAGATTCCAATGCGAATTCAATTAAAGGACAATCAGCAAACCAATTGTCATACCAAAAGCTTGTGGAATTGCCATTGCCGATGAGCCATTTTGATTTCAAAAGAATTGATCTCATGACACTAGCGATTTCAGTCCAAAGTTTCGGGCAACCCAGCCTTTTAGAAGCGTACCAAGGATGAATGTTTTGCATGTATTTTTGTTTGAAGAAGGTGGACCAAAGGCTAGCATGTGTAAAGGGATGGAAGATAAGACATGTTTTATCATAACAGTCCTTCCCGCTAACAATTTACCTTGCCAGCCCTCTACCTTTTTGCGCACCTTAGAAACCATTTCAGAGAAGAAAATAGTCTTGAGTCTACCTTTGATAATGGGAACCCCAAAATATTTGAATGGATATTCTTTTTCAGGGATACCAGAGGATGACCAATTTTCTTGCATATGAGATCTTCTTGGATAGATATAGGGCACTTTTGCCTTTATTGAGAAGTTGCCCCGAAGAAGCTTCATAAGAACCAAGGAACTTAAAGAAATTTTCCAGAGATTTTTTTGAAACATTCAAGAATATCCGCGTGTCATCTGCAAATAAAAGATGCGTGATGGGAATCTGCCCTCTGCCATGCCTGTAGTAACCCACAAGGTTATGAGAGAACAAGCGACTGAGCCCTCTACTTAGCACCTCTTCAGAAATGATGAAGAGGCTAGGGGATAGGGGGTCACCCTGCCCCAGACCCCTAGAGTTCTTGAACTAACCATGCATTCCCCCATTTACGATAACTGAAAAAAAAACGGATTATTCAAGTCAAGTCGATAAGCTCAATAAAACTGAAGGAGAATCAAAATATCTCCAACACCAAATAAAATATAAAAAATACCTTTAAAAAGGGTCTTAGGCTTTCAGCATGTCCAGCTTAAGAATGAAATTTCCTCCTCTAACTCAAGATCACAAGTGATTTCTTGGGCAATGGAAATGTTGTCTGCAATGTTTCTACCCTTGAGCACTTTGCTCTTTAGAGAGAATCTTAGGGAGCATGATACTCAACCTAGCCGCCAACAGTTTAGATATAATCTATAATCTTGTAACAAAAGTTACAAAGACTAATCGGTCTAAAGTCAGCAAAAGTGCTTGGGTTGTCCTTTTTAGGAATCAAAGTAAGAAAAGTAGCATTGAAAGCTCTAGTAACAGTACCTCCTGAAAGAATAAAGAGACAGCATTCAGAAGATCATATTGAGAATATCCCATGCCACTCTATAGAATGAACCTGAAAAGCCAAGCATAAATTAACTATTTCAAGCAATAAATAAAGAAATTGCTTCTAATTATAAGTCCATGCAAGTATGGAACTGTGGAGATATTGACAAACCTGCAGAACTGGAGTTTTAACTTCAATTAAATTAACAAAATTTAATATGTTTCTAAACAGTAGCATTAATGTTGCTGATGTATTTAAAGTTACAAAATGGTGGTTGATAGTATGTTTTTTATACTGGTTGTCATATTAAGATATTGTTGATATCTTAATAAAGCAAACATGCAAAAAATATTAAAACACTTGGTTATATAATTATATGTGATACATAACAAAAGAGCAAGATTCACTGTTGAAAAGTTGTTTTATGGATCTGCAGAGGTGGATGCATGGGTTTGAGAAGATTTTTGTTCAGTGTTACTGGGCTGGTCATCCTTTTTGTTGTCTCATGCAGATGGATGCTTCTCTGTATTGCTGGAAAATTAGAGTATGTGTATATGAATTGTCAAATTGTAAAATGCATATAGATTGTTTAATCAGTTGAGATTAGTCTCTGAACTGAACAACAGTTGGTAGTTGAAAGTAGTATCAATTCAATTTAATTTTAACTAACATTATGATATTTTTGAATAAGAATTGAATGGGCCGAGTGGTATTAAAAAATATATGCAAAGTTTCCACGTACACATTTTGTGAAAATGATGTGGAGTACATGCTTTTTTCTGAAAACAATGTTGACCTAAAAATAATTTGTCCAGCAAAGTATATAGTTTGTTTTTGCATAATACATTAAGAATTGATTCTTGGACACTGATGATAGAGTAAGTAACAGTAAAACATAAATGAATGAATGTAAGTAGTATCATTAAACCACTTAATTAACAAAATAAATTGTGCAATGTTTAAGCTAAAACAGATAGTTGAGTCTATGTAAAATTTGAGTGTGTATAATGGAAAAATTTGTTAGTGTGTATAATGGTAAAATTTCAGTCCATGTAATTTAAAAGTGCAGACATATTCTTTAACGTATAATAAAAACACATATGAATGTAAAAACTTTATTTGAATGAGATTTGATAAGATGCAAGATCGAAAGAGGCTGGCAAAAATGATTCTAGCAATTTAAGCCATTGAATCAGAAGGAACACCTTTAACGAATTGAAAGTAGTTTTACATAACAGTAGAAGTTAATTCATGCATAATTCATGCATAAAAATGAAGTTCAACTAAAAATCTCACAATAATGCAAGGTAAGGAAGCCTTAGAAAAAAAGAAAAAAAAAAAAGAGAATTTTCAACCAAGGCATAAAGATTTGGAAAGAGAGAAAGAGAGAATGAAAAGTTAACCAATGAAAAAAAGCTTTGCACAATAGGAGAAGTAAACATATTGCTAAAAATGACATTAATGTAAGATCTCACAATAAATGAGGGACAGTAAGTTGGAGATAGAGGATGAGAAGTATAAACAGAGGAAGTTGGAAATTAGTTTTCAAAGTTTGGTTCATAATTTTTATAGTCGTATATGCAATTTTTTTAAAAAGTATAAAGCATGTCTTTGAGGTGTTGCAATTTATAAGAGAAACAATTTATTGTGTCTGTGTGTTGTTGCAGGTGAGAAAAGTGAAAAGATAATTGTGATTGAGTATATACAATTGGTGACATATATATATATATGAAAATATAGTTTATTATATTATTTTGTGATGGAAAAATAACTCAAATTATTTCAGATCAAGACGTAAGCGAAATAAGCATTGCATACTCAGCCACAATAAAAGTAATTTAAGAAAAATTCTAAACACATAGTAGGCTATAATATTTTCTTTCTTATCAATCTATACCTAGTAAATGTGCCTGTGCGATGCCGCGGGTGTGGAATTCTTCCTCCCATCCTTATCTAATGAAATGCCTGCATTCCATACTACTGAAGTTAGTTTTCTGACCCCTTAATGCTATAAAGTCCCAAGAATACATGAGATCAAATAGTCAATTGGAATTTAATTGGTTTGGCCTATGTTTGGCGGCCAAGAAAAGGCCAAGTAAAAGAGAGAAAGAAACAAAAAAACATAAATTGGCATCTCACAATTTTCTGTTAGATTGTTAAATCCAAATCTTTATCAAATAGTAGAAGATTTAGTCACCCTAATTGATCAAAATAGCTTCCTAAAATGGTTTTAAAAGAGCAAGAGAAATTAGGAACAGAGACGGTACCAATTAATCTACACAAATTGTAGAAAGATCAAAGGAGAGAAAAAAGTGGAGACTTTACCTTGAGCCTGAGGATTACAGACATTGAAGACAAAGCTGCTTGTGGGCAACACCAATATGAAAATCTAAATATGTATGTAAACATTGACATCAATAACAAATGACATTCAGATCTTAAACATCAAGAAAATCAAAAGCTCACAAAATGAACACCCAGTTAAAATAAAATATTGCGATCAAATAGTCAATTGGAATTTAATTGGCTTGGCCTCTGTTTGGCTGCCAACAAAAGACCAAGTAAAAGAGGGAAAGAAACAAAAAACAAAAATTGACAGCTCACCATTTCTGTCTGGTTCTGTCCTTGTAGCTTAAGAAATGGTGAGCTTTTGACAGATAATATGAAAACTATTTTGGCAGATGAAGCCAACTCATCAACAATCAAAATCATCACAGCCATCACAAATCACCAACAACATGACCATTAACATTTCTAAATAATCCAATGATTCAATTAATATCTAACATATCATGGCAAGCTAAGATGCAGTGATTTCATATTGGATGGTTCGAATTAATTAATGATATTTAGAGGCTGCTATACATAACACAAAAAATCGGAATAAATGGGCCAGCCCAAGAAAAAGATGGATGAATACATATATACAGAGAACAACTGTTTAACTGTACATTACATCATAAATGTAAATTTTGTACAAACATTTTTTAATTGAAGATGTTACATACATTTTTTAAGATGTATTAATTTTTATATACTATTTAAATTTTACAAACTGCCTCTATTTATGTAAACTTCTCTGTTGCTCTCCTGGAAAATATGAGAAATGTATGTAACACTCACCAACATTCTCTTTAAGTGGAGCTCAGTCGCTATTCACAAATACAGCTCCCTTTCAAGTGAATGTACGTAACAAATGGCCTAGCTTCCACTCCACCAGTTGCTCCCTAGTTGATCAAATTAATTAAAAACCAAGTTTCAGGTATATATAATCCTTGTGCAATTCACATATGGCATCAGAATAAAATCATAAAAATAAGCAGAAATTAACTATTTCAGGCAATAAATAAACAAATGACTTCTAATCAGAAAATGGCCAAACAGTCTATCAAATCAACTGTGCTAGAACTCCATGCAACTATGAAACTGTGAAGATATTGACAAACCTGCAGAACTTGAGTTTCAACTTCAACAAAACCAAAAGATTTGACTGCCTTGCATATCTCTGATACAGTGCACTAAGTATAATAAATGAGTAAGTCATTTTCAAGCATGAAACTATAAATGTGAAATTCTCAAACATAAAAAACAACTTCTCACACACCTAGAAGGCTTTAATTGTTTTATGGTTAGGAGAGAAGACATGTGCAAAGGTGAGAAATAGGGCTGTGATTTATATTTAATATACAATGTAATCAAGATAATAAATCCAGTCTATTTCTTTTCCCCCAAAGTGCTTATTAAGACATGCCATATATGGATGTAACAAAGTGCTTCTTATAAGGGAAAAAAAAAAAAAAAAGAATAACCCAAGGCTGGTCTTCGCTCACGGGGATTTTGCACAGCCTTTGTAGGAACAACTTCATTTTTGTGTTTCAGTGCTTCTGTGGTATCAGAGTTCATAATTTCAGAAGTACCACTTACAATGTTTTTCACCTGATCTTCAACTTTAGTTGAACTATGTAGTAAGACCTGAAAAAGCACAGGAAATAATTAACTATGATTGCTTCCCTTCCCAGTAATTAAACTGCAAAGTACCATGTCATTGACTAACAACAAAAGATAACATGATTTTCATGAAGACGAAACTTGAACCCTCAAATAGATATTGAGAATGTAAATGTAGTTATAGAGTCAAATCCACACTGTATGTCAGAGACTTAAGCTATAAATTCAGTAATGAAAATTGAATTGATTCTCAGTCTGCTTGTAAATAACGAAGAAATAGTATCTGTATGTCAGAGACTAAGCTATAAATTCAGTAATGAAAATTGAATTGATTCTCAGTCTGCTTGTAAACAACGAAGAAATAGTATTCCAAGCTTTTCCACAATCAATATCTCCAAAAATTTAAGAGGCAAAATCAACCCATTATAATTTTGAGCTATCCCAGATTCCAAGTCTAAAACAAAAACTCAAAAATTTATGTTATATGCATTTATTTATTTATTATCATTCGTTTTCTCAATAACCAAACTGGAACTGGCCTGCAATTAAAAACCCAGATCAAAATAATTACATTGAGCTCAATCAATCAGGCACTGAGCTCATTTATTAAAAAAGATAGAGCAACGTAAAATCAACCACAACATCAGTTAATGGCATAAAAATAATAAATCATGGACAGATTAATCAGGAAAAATAAATCATCAATCTCACAGGTTAAAGCTCTGCAACGATAATATGAAAACCCATTTACCATTTCATTTTGGGGTAAGTGATCACTGGTCCTTTCTTCATGCATCCAATGTAGGCTTGTGAATGTGTTCGTTCCTTGGCTAGAAGTGTTGTTAGTCGATCTGACAAATCATAGAAACATTGGTGAATTTTAATGTGCTCATGCTCACTGTTTATTATATACAAAGTCTGCATTTTAATTTACCTGTACACACATTATATACTCAAAAGTCTGCTTTTTAACATAGTGATTACATAATCAGAAAAATACATAAACTTGTACTTCAGCAACAAATCCTTGTAAAATTTTTCCAGCAATGAGATTTCTATAAAGTCGCTTTTCAACAACCTATGCATCATCCAACATGTACTGGTTTTGCCAAATAAACATGGCAGAATACAACGGAAATCCAGAAAAAACATGAAGGTCACAACACCTCAACGAAACCCCATTTTTCTCAACCCTACACATCTCAATGAGTGAACAAAATAACTAACAAAATCCCAACAATAATTCCTCATAAAAAAAGCGTAGAACTCTGAACCCATGAAAACCATACCAAGCCATGTAAGGGAAGATTGATGCTAAACAAACCAGTTGCAAAATAGTATACCTTCATTTCTGCTTTGGAGTCTGAATCGAACACATCAGCAGAAAACCCACGCCAAGAGGAGAATAACGGGAAAGCCGCTGGCCTTTGGAGGCTATCGTGAAGCATCGTCGGCCCAAGTGAGTAGCACAAATAAACTCCCCGTGGCGAGGAGAACGAAGCCAGGTGGTCCGGCCTCATGACACCACCGGGAACAGCGAGTCAATGTCGATGAACCCAAATTGGTATGAACTGGGTTCTCGAGTTGGCTGGGTTCTGAGGAAAACGAAGGGTATGAGGAGGAAGATGATGAAGAGACGAAGAAGATGGGCCAAAGACCACCAGCATCCGCCGCCGGAGACAATGACGGCGATGAAGAGAGACTGAGAGGGAAGAGAGAGAGAGACAGAGTGTTGGGAGAGGGAAGAGAAAAGTCAGAGTGAGTGAGGAGAGAGAGGGAGACGCGAACCCTTTTTTGCAAAAGCCCAGTGGTGTGAATGACCAAACAGGGCAGACCCAACTCAAGTATTCACAGAATGGCACGCAGATTAAAAAAAAAAGACTGAGAGGGGAAACAGAAGAAAAGGAAAGCAATGGCACGGGGCGTAAAAAAATGGAAAAGCAAAGGGCAGGAACTAAAAAGCGGTGAAAAGACAAAAATAGTCCAAACTTACTCCGAAAATTACAACCCCCACCAACACAGTAAAAAAAACCCAAGGGCCAAATAAAATTTTTCAGCTACAGTCTAACTACAGTGATCCTCATCTACGCGTTTAGTAAGCAGCTACAGTCTAACTACAGTGATCCTCATCTGCGCGTTTAGTAAGTATAGAATTTTTAAATTTAGCCTTTTACTCTATATAACAATATAACCTTTGAAAATATTAATTATTTAAGAGCAAAAAAAAAAGATTAACTATTTCATATCTGTTAACTTAAAATAAATTTAATTTTCTTAAAAACCAACTAATTTGTGGTCTAGTGATATTTTTATTCACAATATTTAAGAAGTTTCAAAGTGTGATTCCCTCTTTTTCAGATAAAAATATACAAATACAAAAGAGTCATGAAGGCGTTTCCTAATGAGTTTCTTGGAGCTTATAAATAAGCCTTTAGCGTTTAGACTTTATTGTACCGATTTATATATTTTTTATTTTATTTGAGGGAGGTAGAGTCAAATTAACTTGGAACCTCTTTCAACATTTGAAAGAGAAATATTATTAAACTAATAGCTTAAAGTGAATCTTTGAGAGTAATATATTTGAGGTAAGTGAAATTCTCTATTGTTCTTCTACTTTTTGTTTGTTATTATTTTCTCGGTATATTATTATTTTTTTTGGTATTTGATTTCTTTGTCTTTATTATCTTTCTCATATTCAAGAGTTTGCGATATTGAACTATAAAATTAGTGTCTTAAAATTTCTAACAATTCTCGCAATTATGTATGATGGTTGAAGTCACAAGAAATTTCAAAAAATTTCTAACAATTCTTGCAATTATTGAGTGATTTTCTTTGGTGATTCTGGAATAGGTTTTAAAACTGTTTGTCCTCATTTCTCTCGTTCCTTCATTAATTATTGCAGTCTTGTTTTTCTTTCTTGTTAATTATTAAATTTACATAAAATACCATTCCAATTTGTAAATTTATGAAAATTTACATAATATACCACTTCATTAACTTGCATTATGCAGTCCTAATCCAATTAAGTGGTATATGCGCGCATTGACTATTGACAAGTTCTCTACATATATGGTGAATGAGTTAATTTGGTCACTTTCAAGTCTTCAACTAGTAATTAATTTTTTACTTCTTTGAATGTGGATCAGAGCTCCTTACATGCATATCATATTGGGTTCAATTTGCAAGGTTAATATTTATTAGTCTTAAGATCATATATCTCGAAGAAATTCAAGCATAATTAATAAAACAGTTCAATGAATGTAATATTTTAATTTTCATGCTCAAAATAGATAAGTTATTAATTAAATACAAGAGACAATCTCTAAGCAGTATTTGAAAATCATTGTTTCATACATGCATGATAACTTGTTCTTATTCAAAGGGGATGCATATTTCAAATACTGTTGTAATTAATGCTCATGAACTACAAAGATTCATAGGATTTGAAAGAACAATTAGAACTCAATTATGGGTCGTCACTAAAACCAACGAAAATTTAGTTGTTTGTCTACAATACAAATGCCATTACCTAATTTTAGACAAACTTTGGAATTCCTCTAGACCTTAGGTCATAAATTAAAGCTAAAATTTTATTTTTTTACTTTAAAAATAGATTTCTTTGTAATTGTTTTTATTTGCTTCAATTATTTTTTTTTTGGTAGAGTGCAATATTAGGCTCCTTCTATTGAGATATATCTTAACTTATTTATGTTAAGATATACCCTATTGAGGCTCACACGAGTCGTTTTGTAGCGATCCGAACTATTTATTTTTTACATCTCCATTGTTAGATTATCCTTGCAAAAAATTAGCCAAATCGGAAATCATTTGCCTATCTAACTTTGATCAAATAAATGGATGAACCAAATATTTTCGATGAAACCGTTCATTTGTTTTATCAAAGTTAGATAGACAAATGATTTCTGATTTAACTAATTTTTTGCAAGAATGATTTATCAATGAAGATGATCTTTGCGAACGGTTCGGATCACCACAAAACGACTCGTGTGGGCCTCAACAAAGTTATACCTCAACATAAATAAGTTGAAGTATACCCCAATAGAAAGAGCCTGGAGTTCAATATATTATAGTTATTTATTACAAATTCAAAGATTTGCATTCAACCTCATACACATTCAAAAGTACTGTTATGAATCCGCTATTTTTTGCTCACATATCATTAGATTTTAATACACTATTAAAAGTTTAATTAAGACTAAAAGTTAAGTAAAAATAATGTAATATAGGATCCAAAATCCGGAGAGATGATTTATTTGTTGTGCTTTATTTTTATATTTCAAATTGGGTTTATGTTTGATTTCATACACATCTAAAAATACACCGCATACTAGGATTAAAAAGTCTAGTAAAGACAAAACACATAACCCGACCAACCCGACCTCAAATGGGTTGGTTAGCGGATTGACGTTCCAAATAACCGATTAAATTCGACCCAAAATTTTTAAAAAATTAAATTAAATATTCACATGTCTAGTTTAGAATGGTCAAAAACTCAAAGCAATGAGAACTCATCTCACATTTCCTAGTTTCATGGCCTATGTTCTTTAATATTATAATAAATTAATATTAATCTTTCACATGGCTTTATTCTTTAATATATTAATATTAATGTTTTACATATATGGCTTTCTTGTTTTACATGTGACTATAATTGTTTCACTGTAAAAGCAAACATATATTGAATTGGGTTCATGTGTAGAAAATAGAGACATTAATTTTATAACTTAAAGGGAGTTTCATTCATTTATAATTTGGGCATAAATTTTAATTGTATTTTGAGATATGCCCAAACCGATCAAACCGACCAACCCAACTCGACTTTAATTAGTTTGGTTTGGTTTGGTTGTTTCACCTTCAATGGGTTGGTTTGGTTTGAAAAATCACTACCCCGAAGGCATTGGTTTGGTCTACGGTTTAGGGGCTAAATCGAACCAAACCGACCCGTGTCCATCCCTAAACCGAGGACGCGAATCCAAAAGGATGATATAATTAAAGTTTAATTAATTAGCTAGTGCAGAAAAAATCAGTGTTCTACTTGTAAGATAACTCTTCCACATGACAGCTAGCTGTATAGCTACCAGTACATATATGAACCACTGCATGCCTCTGCATAATCTCTCAAGACTCTGCATACCAGAGAAAACAAAAAGACTCGCATATATATATATATATATACATTTTGTATCTATATATAATTTAGTTTGACACATGCATGAATATGATAGGACTGAAATGGGTTATTGGGTAGGTTCAAATAGACATGCATGCATGTGAGTGGCCTTAAGAAGATCGAGTACCACTAGGCATCAACTTCTCATTGCTCAGTGCCACGCGGGAAAGCCTCCCAGCGCGAACAGGAGAAGAAAAAATATTTAGAGTAAGAAAGAATTTGAATAGTCTTAATTTTATTTTAATTTAATTTCTTTCAAAATTTAAATTAATAGATAATTTCTAACCCAATCCCAATTCCTAGCTCCTATAAATTCTGTTTTAATTCGATCAAATCCCTTATCTCTATATTTGATCGCCCTGTCTTCGTTCAAACCCACTTTACAATTAGTACGTTTCAATTTTTACATTGTTTTCTTAATTTCTTTCAAGTTCTTCTTCTCTCTGAGAAACCCTAATTTTTGTTTTCCCAATGAATAAGGAGGAGGAGATGAAGAACAACAACAACAATGTCAACAAAGACCAAGAAATCAACAAGAAGAGAAAGAAGAACAACAACAACAACAATCAAGACTACAACCACCAACTCACACCACCAACAAGATTCCCCTCCGACTTCGGAGACAATGAAAAATTAAACGACAGTCTCGCCCTCTCTCTCAATTCACACTATCAGTCTTGGCCTCGTCGAGTGCCGCCGCCACAGGAGGTGGCAGTAGATCCTCCGCTACCGCTGTCACCACCGCCACAAGAAGCACCAATACTGCCACCGCAACAACAGCTCTTCATGAAGCCGCCGCAAGCAGCACCGCCACTACCGCTGTCACCACCGCCGCTGCCACCGCAACAACAGCTCTTCATGAGGCTGCCACAAGAAGCACCGCCGCTGCCACCGCAACAGTTGTTCATGAGGCCGCCGCAAGAAGCACCGCCGCTACCGCATCCGCAGCCGCGGCCAACGTCACAACCGCTCTTCATGCAGTCGCTGCTGGCCCACAACCCATCGCCCCTCCCTCTCCAACTCTCGTCCTCACACCCTCTCAACATGCAAACGCAGGCAGCCGCGGCGGGGGAGTTGCCATCCTCACCCCCGCCCTCGACTGCATACCGCCCTCCACGCGCCCGGAGAAACCCTACTCAGGCTCCGCGCGGGGGGAAGAGCGACACAGTCCCGGCGCCTTTTCCATGGGCCACAACGCGCCGGGCCACTGTGCACTCCCTCGACTACCTGCTGTCGAGGGAGATGTACACCATCACCGGGGACGTGCAGTGCAAGCGGTGCGAGAAGCACTACGAGATGGAGTTGGACCTGAAGGAGAAGTTCATGGAGGTGGGGAGGTTCATCGCGGAGAACAAGAGCGCGATGCACGACCGAGCACCGGGCGTGTGGATGAACCCAGCGCTGCCGGCCTGCAAGTACTGCGAGCAGGAGAACATGGTGAAGCCGGTGCTAGCGGAGAAGAAGAAGAGCATAAACTGGCTGTTTCTGCTGCTGGGTCAGATGCTCGGATGCTGCACGCTCGAGCAGTTGAAGTACTTCTGTAAGCACACCAAGAACCATCGAACCGGAGCCAAGGATCGAGTTCTCTATCTCACCTATCTGGCTCTCTGTAAACAACTTGACCCAAAGGGACCTTTTGAAAGATGAGAACGATAGTCCAACTGTTCAACACTGTCACAGACAGTCTGTGTTGAAAGACAGAAAGAGAAGACAAGAGTTGAATTCTCGATACAAGTGTAGAGTGACTACGTACTCTAACACTGAATCTATCAACTATTTTGTTTTGATTAATTAGGTTGGCTTAATTAGTTGGAAAATTGTACTATATATATTAGACTTAGTGTGTGGATTGCATATTTCTTAGTTCTCAATTTTTGCTTTTTGATCTTTTTCAAGGTTGTTATGAATCTATGATCGATCTTGTCTGGTAGACTGGTACTCTATGCAAATTACTACAGTTCTGTTTATTTCAAATTATGTTTGTTTGGGTTGTGGAGGAGGGATCGAATTGAGGAAATTAGGTCTTCAATCTTCATTCTTATGTCAATGCTAGAAGGATACTAAAGTTAATTTCAATATATTATTCTTTTTATCTATTTAAGCATCAGAAACATGAGTGAAAGAAAATGACAATTACCGCGAGAACGTTTATGACCCATATGGTTTGATTTTATCATGTACTTATATATATCGATCAGTCAATTTAATTTCTGCTCGAATCTTGGTTAATTTGTTTAACATTTGTCTGTGTTTTTTTATTTAAAATGCAGGAAGTTAATTTTTTTGATACATATTCTCTTTTGATGATTTGTGATTGGCATGCATGCATTATAAGCTCAGTGAAATTAATCCTTGTTTTTATTCTATTATAGAATAGGAGGTATAGACATATCTGGTTTACACATATAAAGCCTTATATATCCACCTTAATTGCATAATCAATATGTGTGCGAGAATATGATAGTTGCATCATCGATCATATATTAATACAGAGTTTGATCTTGATGTGTAGTTTAATTAAACAAATTAAGATTCAATGTTTTGAACCCTATTAAAGTTTGGTTCATATGATATGAGAGTGATCCTCTCCAATAATCTTTAAGAATTAAGGAATATGAAGGAATTTGATGGTAGTGAAATTATTAGTGTTTAGAAATCGATAATGAAAGATAATGTTGAAGTAATTATATTTTATGACCTTATACGTACTGATTAGTTGACCACTTCTTTGTTTTGAAAATTATATATCATCAGTTCCAATATTAATTTGATAAGATATATATATATATATATCGTCAATTAATGTGGTCAAATATGTGATTCTAGCATTACTTTGTAGGTAGTTACAAGTTTAGGGCTTGAAAATTCTATTGAATACTCTAACTGTTAAAGAACATGAATCCCTACATACGAGGTCCAAATTCAAATTATGTTGAAAACTGATCTCGATCAACACACAATTTCGAATCATGTTTGAAAACTCTTAATACACAAATTCTTTAATGGAATATATTTGTTATCTAAGCAAATGCTATATATATATATATCATGATATTGATCCAATAAATTAATGCTTATACGTACAGAACAAGGGCCATAGTTTGAATCGATCCCCTCCCTCTTTGCTTATATGGAACACGCACGGCTCTAATTGATAATCTCTCTGATTTTACACTCAAATTTCAATCTTAATTGTCACATGATTTTTCCTTGACTTTTGATATTAGATTGCCACATCCTTATATCAAATATACAATGTCACAAAAATAGTCACCTCCTTTACAAACAAGGACGAATCTCCCCCCCCCCCCCAACATTTATATACACGGTGATATATTGTATTTCCATATATCAATCATACATATATAGATACTATGATCCTAACCTAATGTGTGTGAGGGAAAAAAAATGTGATACCTATATATAGTCCCTTAATCAAACTTCGTATTTTGATACAATTATTAAGGTAATTCAGTTAAAAGGGCCGAAAAATTAACTTATGCACTCAAATTCGACCCCCTTCCCTAAAAAAAAAAAAAACTTCGTGTTGTGATCATGCTTCTGTTAGCTAGGGATGAAGGGCTATTATGACTTTCTTCCTACCAAATTACTTGCATAAATAGTTACATAGCTTGATTTTGATGGATAATGAACTTAACTTTTTTTTTTTTGAAGGGAAATCAATGATTAGTTATAGGACTAGGTAAAATAGAGGTGTCGAACGAGTTAGATTGTCATGAGCATGACACAGGCACAAAACAATTAAATTAGACATGATACGACACTAGTAAATGGGCCGGCCTAGGCAAAATTTTGTAGCACAATAGGCACAACACGGCCACAAACATGAAATTGGCTCAAACTAGGCACCATTTGTTTAATCTTGTTTTTTCTATTTTTAGAGAACTTTTTAACAAGGAAATTCGATTTTTAAGCAAAAAAATGTTCATATTTAATTATTAAAAAGAAAAAAATTATCTTAAAATTAGTTTTTTTACTCCAAAAATAAAAAAGAAAAAAAAGTCCATAGACGAGCTTGTTTAAGGCTCGACACAAACACAACACAAGCACAAATTGATTGTGGGCTATGGTCGTGCCGGGCCTAGGTCTCAACTAAGGGGGGTGTCCTCAACTTAGATTTCATTGGATTTTAAAAGTCCAGTGAAATCTAGGTGTCCCCAATTTAGATTTTAATGGATTCCAATAAACTTTAGGTGTCCCCAACTCAGATTTTAATGGATTCCAATGAAATCCAGGTGTCCTCAAAAAGTCATGGATTTCATTAAGTGAAGGATTTTAATGGATTTGGATGGATTTGGTTGGATTTGAATGTATTTTTTACACATAACAAATTCCATAAGAATTCCACCCAATTTCCTTGGATTTTGATAGATTCTATGGATTTTAAAATCCATTAAACTCCTTTAAAATCTGAGTTGGGGACACCCCCTAAAAGGGCCGACATAAATATGACAAAAAAACACTATGAGCTTAACTTAAACAAGTCGGACCAGACTATGTTGACCTGTTTGACACCTTTTAATCTAAAGGCAACTTAGTCAAATTTATACTTTGAGAGTTGATTTTTACACTCCAATATACTCTACTTACACTCGGTTTTTATATCTTTTTAATACCTATTGACGATCTTGAACTTTAACTTAATTGTCTTTGTTGTTTACCTATTTATAGAAAAAAATAATAATAACTTGTCTGACTCCATGATAGGGATAGATTGGTGTCACAATAGAGAGAGAGAGAGGGAGAGAGAGAGAGAGAGAGAGAGTGTGTGGGGGGGAAGGATGGGATACCACCTGGATATACAAGTTCCTCTCTTACAGAAAACCTCTTTCGCTTATGTGCTTCGTGTTTCTGCACCAGTCAATTTTCTGCGCTTCATTCAAATTAAAACAACATGTACTGCTTCCTCTTCATATTGGCCATTTGCACATAGGAATGTGGAGAAATCCAATGATTTTTATTGAGGCTTGGGCTCTCGCACAGGTATGATATGTCCAATGACTTCAATTTAATCCACCAATTAAATGTTTTTTTGTGTGGAACAATTAAGGGCTCGTTTGACACTGTTTCTTAGAACCACTTTTATTTAGTATTGCTTTTATAAAAAACGCTTATGTTAAGAAGCACATATAAATTTTTATAAAACTTTTAAGTTATTTATACAAAATTACTTGAAAGTGCTTCTTGAGAAAGTACTTGAAAGTGCTTCTTGAGAAAGCACTTGTCAGGTACTTCTCAAAAAATTCCTTAGAAGTGCTTTTATAACTCAAAAATACTTTTAATTATTTTTACTAAATGCTATCAAAAATAATTTTACTAATTTAAAAGTGTTTTTAATAATTTTAAAAATAGTACCAAACCAGCCTCCAGCGGCTCAACACAAAATCAGTCGTGCTAGCAATGACATGCAAATAACCAAAACTACCTTTCTACTACCTACCGAGTACCAAATTAAACTACATATCTTATCATGATTATCATCTAGTCAAAGTCACGTGACTCACGTGCCTTGTTCTGACTCAGCGACTCAACTCGCTCGTGTAGCAACTAGCAACCGTACGTTGCGTTTCGGTACGGTGATGACGGGAAAAGAAGAGGGAGCGAGACACAGAAAAGAGGATCCGAGAGGCGCGAGAAGCGAAAGCACAAAGCTCCCCAAAAGAAACCAAAAACAGAATCTAAAAAAAAAAAAAAAAAAGCAAAGAAAAAGAATTAGAATCTCAGAAAAAAACAGAAACCAAAAACACGATTGCCCAAAAACAAAGAACAAAAAGCGACATTACCAATCCGGACACAGACTCCTTTTGCTCTTCGTACAAAATGAGAAGAAGACAACAACAAGAAGGAGAAGAAAATACAGGTCGATTGTTTTTCTCTAGAAAACCCTAATTTCCCTCCCATTGTCTCGCATTGTACGGACATGGAAGCTTCCAATCCACAGCTACGAGGCGGAAATTCTGAGAAGCTTGATTGAAATTCTCTGTTATTTTGCGTTTGATTGTTTGGGATTCTTATTCGTTTGCGAAATGGAGGCTTTGATGGAGCTCTGCGACCTGATCGCGGAGCGCCCGGCCCAATTCCCCGAGAAACTCGCGTGGATTTGCGGGCGGTGTCCGCCGCCGGAGCTCCTTCTGAGTGGATCGCCTAGGGTTACGCGGTCGCAGCTCAATGCCGTGCTCGCCGTGGCCCGCTTCGTCTCCAAGTGCCCCAATTCCGGCGACCTCCGCCCCAAATTGCTGGTCCTTGAGTTCCTCCGCTCCATTCCGTCGTCGTTCAGCCGCTCTTTCTGGCCCCAGGCGTTCGGGAACGACTCGATCACTTCGTTCTTCGTCGATTTCTTGGGGTACGTGGGGAAAGCCACCGAATCGTCGCCGGATTTCGCTACGGAGATCGCCGGGTTCACTGGGGAGGTCGTGGTTTTGGCGATTAGCAATGGCGGTGAAGATTTGGGGATTTCGAGGGCTTTTCTCATGGCTCTGTCGCAGAATTTCCCTCCGATTTTGCCTTCGGATGCCGAGAAGTTGATTACAATGCTTATTGACCAGTTTTCATCGTCGGGTCCGGTGGCTCAGTCGCCGGTTACTCCAAGGGGACAAATTGTGGCGACCTCGGAGACCTCGTCGGCTCAGAGCTCGCCGTTGAATGGGAACCATCATCACCAGCCCAATGGGAGTTCCAGTCCCAAAAATGAGGCGAGTAATGTGTCGGGTTCATCGGGCAGTGCGTCGTCGAGGGGGTCGGTAGTGGTCAATGGGAGCAGCGTTTTGTGGAAGAGTGGTGCTGACCAGTTAGGTGTGGCTTTTGGTCTCAACGAGGGAGGTGGTGCAGGTGTGCTTAGGCAGCAAGTTGCTTCATTCGAGGAAGAGTCTGTGGAGAATTTGGAGAAGCAAGAGATCGCTTTCAAATTGATTGCTCATATTTTGGATAAAACCCGCATTGATTCTGGGCTTTTGGAGCAGGTTAGATTTCTTGCAAAGAGGCAGCTACAGTCTTTGTCAGTGTTTCTAAAGGTAAGGTTTTTAATGGTACCTTTTTGAATATTATTGCTGTTGCAAATGCATAGCTACTGCTTTAGAGAGTTATCTTTGTAAAAATCTAGAAATTGAGTTTGTTTGAGCAAAGGTAACTTGTGGGCAGATTAGGAAGCGGGATTGGAATGAACATGGCGCGCTTTTGAAAGCCAGAATCAATACGAAACTGTCAGTTTATCAGGCTGCTGCCAAGTTGACTCTTAATTGCCTTGCTTGCTTTGATACTGATGTGAAAACAGCCAAGAAATTGGCCCATGAGACTCTCGCATTGTTGATGGATGCTGCTGAAGCATGTTTAATCTCCGTGTGGCGGAAGTTGAGAATTTGTGAAGAGCTCTTTTGTTCTTTACTATCTGGCCTCGCACAAGTTGCTGTCAAACGGGGAGGTCAGGCTTTGCGTATTTTGCTCATCCGCCTCAAACCTGTTGTGTTAACTGTATGCGCACAGGTACATATTCTGGGTGGTCCTAAATTTTACATATCAATTTGAAACCAGTGTGGTAGAAATTTTAATTTAGTTTCTTTTGCTTTTTCTACAATGTGATTCAAACAGGCTGATACTTGGTCAAGCAGCCAGGGAGCGATGTTTGAGAGTGTGATGAAGACAAGTTGTGAGATAATTGAATCTTGTTGGACCAAGGAGCGAGCTCCAGTTGACACATTCATAATGGGATTAGCTACAAGTATTCGTGAACGAAATGATTATGAGGAACAGGTTGGCTTTACTATACCAGTTACTGATTAACAGATTTAAATGCATGATGCACATATGGAAAGATGCATACATCTAACAGTGTATTGTTGTGTCTTTATGCATATGTATTGATGATTTTGTGAGTTTCCCGTTAAGCTCTTTTTTGAAATATATATATATTTTAATAAATTATTGTTTCACTGTGAGGAAGGTTTTGCTTATCAAAAAGTTTTCTGTTCTATTCAAAACAGTGGCACACTGTGCATTTGCTCGGTATGCCAAACTGTGATTTTAAGTAAGGAATGTTGTCAACTTTTCTTGTGTATCTAACTTGACTTAATTTCGTTGTATTCCTTTATAATCTTGCTAATTTCAGGCGGATAAAGATAAAGACAAAGAGGCAGTTCCTGTTCTGCAGCTTAATGTTATACGCTTGCTAGCTGATCTGAATGTTGTCGTTAACAAGTCTGAAATCGTAGACATGATATTACCTCTATTTATTGAAATCTTAGAAGAGGGCGATGCTTCAACTCCTAGTTTATTGAGACTCCGGGTATGGTACGCTTGCTTTTAGGGCATGTATTTTCTGGTATGGTCTTATTTTTTTGTTTAATTATTTTTGATCAGTATTGGTCAAGATCCGGTAAGCAGTTAGCTATTGTTTCATTGGATGACATAGTTTCTCAATCTTTTTTATACCTTACTGCAGCTCCTTGATGCTGTCTCACGCATGGCAAGTTTAGGTTTTGAAAAGTCCTACCGTGAGACCATTGTTCTAATGACAAGGAGTTACTTAAGTAAACTTTCAAGTTTAGGATCTGCCGAAAGCAAAACTGTGCCACCAGAAGCCACAACAGAACGTGTTGAGGTTCGTATAATGTCTAGAATATGAACATGATACTGTTGATTGCTTGACTTGATTTCTATAGAGTGGATTCTCACTGGTTCAATCACATTCTAGACTCTTCCTGCAGGATTTCTTCTGATTGCCAGTGGTCTTACAAATACTAAATTGCGTTCAGAGTATCGTCACCGTCTGCTATCTTTATGCTCAGATGTAGGCCTGGCTGCTGAATCCAAAAGTGGAAGGTAGAATTCTCTTAAATAATATCTTCTGATTGCATACTGTAATGCCTTTCATATAATTTTCATTTGATTCATGACAAATTGTGCACCCTGGAGGTTTCAGTTTTCTGATACTTTTCAATGTTAATCCTTTTCTCGACGCTTTTTCTGTTTCAAAATTTTATCCGATATCTAACTATTGCAGGAGTGGAGCAGATTTTATGGGGCCACTACTTCCTGCTGTAGCAGAAATATGTTCTGATTTTGATCCTACAGTAGATGTGGAGCCTTCTCTTTTAAAGTTATTTCGCAACTTGTGGTTCTACATTGCTCTTTTTGGCTTAGCACCTCCCATACAGATAGTTCAACAACCTTCAAAACCGATTTCCACTACTCTGAATAGTGTGGGAAGTATGGGTATAATTCCTCTTCAAGCTGTGGGTGGACCGTACATGTGGAATGCACAGTGGTCTGCTGCTGTTCAGCGAATTGCTCAAGGAACTCCACCACTTGTAAGTTCTTGTATGAAATATTTTTGTCTCATTCTCATTCACGTCATATGGTAACTAGTACTATCTTTTGGGTTCGTCTGTTCGATTTATTTGTATTTATTTTTGGGAGGGTTGTATTCTCTCTCTCCCTCTCTCCCCTCATCCTCAGTTTTCTGCACATTGATCTATCAATGTAGATACTCTTGCATGCACATGCATTGTGTGTGACTTGTCTCTGGTTCTGTTATAAACAGGAATTGATTCCTGGATAGATGCTTGTTCTGTGTAATTTAAAATTGAGTACATCCCATGGTCTCCTTAACATAATTTTTTTTTTCCGGGAAATGCAATGTGGGTTTTGACTTTTGTATGTGAACTGTAGTTGCTTCAAAATATGCTTTTGCCTTTGATTAGGCACTTTGCGAGGATCTTGTATGAATGTGAACTTAATTCATACTGATTATTATTATTTTTTTTTTTTCTAAATTTAAGTTAAAATTATTATTATTATTATTTGTCTGGAGTTAAAAAAACCCATGGAGTGTGCTGCATAATCTAAGATAGTGAATCTTTTCTCTCCATTTTGGTTTCATTTTTTACATTCTAATATCAAATGTATGAATCACAATTTTTGAATGGTTCCAGCTGCACACAACGCAACCGAAGCAAATTTATTTAGACCGTCTTTAAAGAGAAGAGAATCTACACAGTACAACTAAATTTTGCTACTGTTTTTATTTTATTTATTTTTTATTTTTGGGTTTGACTAAATATTGTTACTTTAAGAAGAGCATTTATAATATGCGAGGTGCACACGTCGCTCTCTCACACTTTTCCCACAAGGACATGACTCTTCTACAAAGGCTACTCTTTTCTATCTCTCTTCTCTCAAAATCAACAGTTTTGTCCCAATTTGGTATATAATATGACTTTCGTCAAATAATACTAACAAATGGTGCCAAAGTCAGGGGCATTTTAGTCAACCTAGGTTCGTGAATAGACTAAATTGACCATGGGTATAAGACATGTGCATGGCACATGACAAAAGTCTGGTAGAATTATTTGACGGAAGTCACATTACATACCAAATTGGGACAAAATAAAAGTTCGAGTATGAAATTGGGACAAATAATAGTTCGGGTACCTAATTGGGACAAGGATTAAAGTTCAGGTACCAAAATTGAAAAAGACCCTACCCTTTATGTTCTATTTCTTCCTCCCTCTCCAAAAGTCCGGCAAGTTGCAATTTTTTTAATTTCTGTGTCTTCTCAACAGACTTTCTGAGGAAACGAAGAGAATAGGGAAATGAACTAGAACAAGATGAAAGGTTATAAATAAAGCCAAATAAATATTCAATGATTCTAAGAAATAAAAAAAAGATAAACCTAATTTCTAAGTTCATGCTTAGGCCTAAGTTATACCAATTTTCTTCTTGCATCTTTTTTATGTTTTCTGTTCAAAATTGAATTTATACTTTATGATGCTTAAGCGGTTATAGCTGTAGGCAATTCATTGTGAGGTGGACTGATTACCACCAGTGTTTACTAGTTGACTTTGCACTGCTTATCGAATTAGTCAACTCAGGATGATAGTATATATTGATGTGCATGAAACTGATCTTCTGTGTGTGAAGATTTTACATGACAATATCTCTCTCAGGTTGTTAGCTCAGTGAAATGGCTTGAAGATGAGTTGGAACTCAACGCTCTTCACAATCCTGGCAGTCGTCGAGGGTGTGGCAATGAGAAAGCTGCTTTAGCCCAAAGAGCTGCTCTTTCTACTGCTCTAGGAGGGAAAATTGATGTTACATCAATGACCGCAATATCAGGTTATTTAATTTCCTACTCCTTAATGCTTACTGGTGAATTGATACACATTCTTTCTGTTCATTGATTGTCTCCAAATCTCCTCTTCACATTTGATATGAGAAATAATAGGCTCTGTGAACTTTGCTACAATTTACTCTTTCCAAACCATTAAAGCATTACTTTCAAATGATTTGCAGGTGTGAAGGCTACCTATCTTCTTGCAGTAGCATTCTTGGAGATTATACGTTTCAGCAGCAATGGTGGCATCCTCAATGGTGACTCTAGTTTAACTGTTTCTAGAAGTGCATTCAGTTGTGTATTCGAATACCTGAAAACTCCAAATCTTATGCCCGCTGTCTTCCAATGTTTGATGGCAACTGTCCATAAGGCTTTTGACGCAGCAGAGTCATGGCTGGTATGGCTTTGTTCTTTCATAAAGCTTCTGAAATTACCTTTTTTCTTTTTTTTGAACTTTCCATGTGGACATTCATCATTCAAGGGATATTATAAGGGCATCATATTGCATTGAAGGTGTTGTTGGGATAGTTAATTCATAGTTAATTCAGTTTATGTGTTTGTTTCTTCTTACATGAATGTAAATTATTAATATGTTGAATACATTTGTCATGCAAAATAAGCGGGACTTTAATCATAATGTAAATCAGTAGAAGTGCAGTTTGTACCCTTTTGTTCTAGTACGATGTTGGTTTTGCTGTTCCTATTTCTTGTGTGCATGCCACGTCAACATCACTTCTGCTTTGATCTGGGTTCAGGAAGATCGGATATCTGATACAGGCATTGAAGCTGAGGTTAGGGAGTCAACTCTGTTTGCCCATGCTTGCTTTCTCATCAAAAGTATGTCACAGAGAGAGGAACACATTAGGGATGTTGCTGTGAACTTGCTGACTCAGCTTAGAGATAGGTTTCCACAGGTAAGATTGTATTGGTAAACTTGACTCATTTACTTGATTGTTAGTCAGTGCTCCTTGCTATTCAACTTGTGTAGAAATTTGAAACAAATGGAACTACATGAATGCAGGTCTTGTGGAATTCATCTTGTGTTGATTCCCTGCTATTTTCATTTCATAATGATTCGCTGTCTACTGTTGTCAATGATCCTGCATGGGTGGTGACAGTTCGTTCTTTGTACCAAAAGATTGTTCGAGAGTGGATCATCAAATCACTATCATATGCTCCTTGCTCTAGCCAGGGTCTTCTACAGGTTGACCACTATACATTTCATCCATGAAGTTTATAAGTTTGTACTGATTTATAAATCTGTGAACTTTCATGGGGTATGCCAGTCCTACATTGGTAAATAATGTTCATTTTATCATGCTCAGCGAATTAATCTAGTTTGATATAGTCTTGTAAAAAGAAAAGAAATATAGTGTTACCTGTGAAGGATAACAATGCTGATGGTGCTGGTGATGGTGGTAGTGATGGCTGTAGGTTATGCATGTTGTCGAATCTTATTATTGTAGTCTTATTAAATATGCTGTAAAATCAAATATAAAATATGCATGTTGTAAAATATAATACCTTCAATACTAAGAAATTAAGAACCCAACGTCCTTTCAATTAACTTCAATCATTTCACAATGACATATTCTCAAGAGTGGGTAGTCTGCATTGTGGACATGCAGTTCAAATGGCAGCTCAAGTTTGTGTCTTTTTTTTTTTTTTGAAGTTTTGATTTTAGTCCTGATATGTTTCATCACTTTAGTCCTTAGGGTGTAGAATAGCTGTTCAGAACGTAGGGTGTAGCTCTCAAGTTTTGGGTTTTAGTTAAACCCTAAATCCTAAGCCCTAAATGAGGGGCATTTCTTCAAAAAATTTTGTGCCATTTGATTGGCCAGAAGCCCATCCAAGTTCAAAGTATGATAAATAAGCCCATCCAGGTACCAAACATCAAAGGATTGAGTCTTACTTTTCTCGTCTTTAATGCAATCTACGCATATATTGTAGGTCTATTACTTCGGAGTCTGTTATTCATTGTGTTTGAGTCTCTCTATATCACATGATCAATGTCTTAGGTGTTGTCAATTATGTCTTATAGAATTCCTAAGCGTATTATTTTTGGTCTTTCTAGATTCATATTGCCAATAGCCCCTGATAGCAAGGGCTACTCTTGAAAGTAAAACAGTGAAATAAATTGAAGTTTATGTGATTTTCCACTTGTGTGTGATGTGTGAGTTGACTTGGAGGGAGTCCAAGAAACCTCCGGTTTGATGCTGGAATTTTTCTAATTTCTCTCTTTGTCCTACATTAATTTGTGCTTCTTAGGTTGTGGGGTAGTGGTGGCGGCAATAAGTTTAATGCGGGTTTTTTCTTTTTGTCTGATTGTTCCTTTCTTTTATTTGCATACTGCAGGAAAAGCTCTGTAAAGCCAATAATTGGCAAAGAGCACAGCATACATCTGATGTGGTTTCTCTTTTATCTGAGATACGGATTGGCACAGGTAAAACTGATTGCTGGAATGGCATACAAACAGCAAATATTCCTGCAGTCATGGCTGCTGCAGCTGCAGCATCAGGAGGAAACTTAAAATTAACAGAAGCCTTCAATTTGGAGGTGCTCAGTACTGGTATAGTCAGTGCAACAGTGAAGTGCAACCATGCTGGAGAAATTGCTGGCATGAGAAGGTTGTATAACAATATTGGTGGATTTCAATCTGGTACTGCACCAACTGGATTCGGTGCTGGCTTTCAAAGGTTGATCTCGGGAGCATTTCAACAGCCACAAGCTGAGGATGATTCATTTAATGGGATTTTGCTCACAAAGTTTGTGCGTTTACTACAACAATTTGTTAATGCTGCAGAGAAAGGTGGGGAAGTGGACAAGTCTCAATTTCGCGAAACTTGTTCTCAGGCAACTGCATTACTTCTGTCAAATCTGGTAAAGATTTTCTATTTATCTTCATTCTTGCTTTCCCACTTTTTAAGGCTTCATGTTTCTTTTTCTGATTTGTTAGTTTTTCCTGTTTCTTTTTCAGGGCTCTAATTCAAAATCGAATATAGAGGGATTCTCACAACTTCTCCGTCTTCTCTGCTGGTGCCCAGCTTACATTTCTACACCCGATGCAATGGAAACTGGTGTTTTCATATGGACTTGGTTAGTTTCTGCTGCACCTGAACTGGGGTCTCTAGTCCTTGCGGAGCTTGTTGATGCATGGTTATGGACCATTGATACAAAACGTGGTATCTTTGCTTCTGATGTAAAATATTCTGGGCCTGCTGCAAAATTAAGGCCTCACCTTTCTCCTGGAGAGCCAGAAGTGCTGCCTGAAATTGATCCTGTGGAGCAAATAATGGCTCATAGATTATGGCTTGGATTTTTCATTGACCGCTTTGAGGTTAGGAATTTGTTAGATCTCTCTCTCTCTCTCTCTCTCTCTCTCTCTCTCTCTCTCTCTCCCCCCCCCCCAGTTGGTCCCTCTCTCTATCTATGTATATGTGTGTGTGATGTCATTTACTGTTGTTCAGTATGAATTAGATTGCATGTATGACTAAACAATGACAATTTCGTACCGCTAATCACCCATGCAAGTTTGTATCTGGTAATGTGTTTGAAGTTGAGTATGGGAATCAAAATTTACTTTCTTTTCTGACAACTTTAACAACTCTAAATGAAATTGATATTGGAAGACTATTTATAACTAATGGTGTATATGTTTCGATGATTGTCCACCTGTTGGATCATGCATTCTCAATGAAAAGTAGTTTATTGTTTAGAAGATGTTTTCATTTATGTTTATGCTGTACTTGTGACTGTTAACCTGGTAATATGTGTGCTTACCATATATTCCCTTCTTATATTGATTGGCTGTATAGGTAGTTCGACACAATAGTGTTGAGCAACTCTTGCTCCTTGGTCGAATGTTACAAGGGACTACAAAGCTTCCCTGGAATTTTTCACATCATCCTGCAGCTACTGGTACTTTTTTTACCATCATGCTTCTTGGGCTCAAGTTTTGCTCATGCCAATCCCAGCGCAATTTGCAGAACTTTAAAACAGGGCTTCAGTTGCTGGAAGACCGGATTTACAGGTGACTGCAATTAAGTCTTTTTACTGCCAATTTTATCCAGCATTCTTAGATTTATTTATTTATTGGTTTTTTTTACACTTCATTGACTAATATATATGAGCACCTTAGCTTGCATGTTGCACTTGTATGACTTGCTTTCATGCAGATGAACTTCTATTTCATTGTTTTTTTGGTGCTATGAACATCTAGTTCGTTGTTGCATAGTGGTGATGTTTGTAGATACAATTGAAACCAAGATAATTGTATATGGAAAATGCTAGGGGGACCATGTCATTGTACCACATTTGTGCTTCCTAATCTAAAGAGAGAGAGGGAGAGAGGGGAAGAGATCAAGGGTGGCTAGGAAGCCACATCATGTGGTATCACAAATGTGGTACAATGACATGGTCCCCCTAGCATTACCTAATTGTATATATGACTCTCTCTCTCTCTCTCTCTCTCTCTCTCCCATTTTTGGATCTTGGGGGTTCTAGTCAACCATGCATACTGTCAACTGTGTTCATGACAAGTCAGTACTTCAATCTGATATGCATTATACTGAAATTGACTAATTGAGAATGTCTTTTGGTATTATATGGATTCAATTTTTCCTAAATTTTCCAGATTTTGTGGTCCTTTGAAAATTCCAGGACACTGGTGCAATGATTAGGGCATCTATTCTTTTCATGAATAAATGTACGAATAAAGGTACAAATAAAGGTTTTTAAAATCAGTATTCTAGCTTGGATCCTTGGGAGGGAAATTTACAAGGTAACGCTAAACAGCCTCAAGGTTACTATATACACATATTTACGTTTGATGAATAGCTGAAGGCTACCATGAAACAAGTTGACTTATAGAGGATTAAGCACCAGGATTCCTAGTGAGTAATTTCCACCTAACAAATTCGAATTGTAACTAATCTAGTGGATCTTTTGTATACTGGTGGTATCTTGCAAATTATTAGCTTTATGTGAGAATGAAGGTGTTGTTTTTCCCATTATCAGGATTGGCTGCCACTTACTGCTCCCAGTTTATCAAGTTATCCCATCCAGAGCTACTTCTGATATTTAGTAAATATCAGTGGATGCCAAATATACCAGATTATTTAGAAGGTTGATGTAGGAACTTGAGTACTTCTTACATGTATGCTGGCCTGGATCTCCTCTGTTGTAGTCCTACGTGACTGCAACTTGGGTCAATCTATATCCTTCTCAAAATTTGTTACCTGCAGTCATAATTGTTAATTAGCAATATGCTCTTTATTTATAGTTTTTTATTTTTTAGCTTCGGAGCCTTTATGACTATATGATAGTCACTGCGTTTTGCGATATATGAATTTGCAAAATTATATTGTTGATGGTCTATAGTGGGAAGTTTGGCTGTAAGACTGGGCGGTAATTTTAATACTTGACATTTGGTATATTTTCTCTGCCCAAGGCCATCACTGATATAAAATTTCTCATATGAAGGTTTCTGTTTTATAAAGAATGAATGGACCTTTATGTCCCGTGTATGCATACTAGCAAGTAGGTTTCTGTTTTTGGCCTATTAATGATTGGTACAGTCTTGCAGTCTAGCAAGTAGGTTCCTATGTAACTTCTGTTCAAGTTAAATTATGTACATTCTCCAATCTGTTTGAAACATGAAAGTTTCTCTTGATGCATGTTGCAGGGCCTCTTTGGGTTGGTTTGCTTATGAGCCTGAATGGTATGACACAAACTATATGAACTTTTCTCAGAGTGAAGCTCAATCTGTCTCTGTATTTCTCCACTACCTTTCAAATGAGCGAGTAGATGCAGCAGTCCAATTGGATTCAAAAGGGAGAGGACGTGAAAATGGGAGCACTTTGGTTGATGCGGTAAGATGACTGTCTGTGGTGTAAGGATTTGCAGCCAGTAGAGTTTTGATTTAATGATTCTTCTTCATGAAGAGGATTTCTAATGCATTCTTTTTTTTTTGTTGTTGTCCCTATTATTGGAGTTTTGTGAGGTTTTTCTGCAATCTATCAATAAAATCACTTAAATGCTTGCAGAATGATCAATATCACCCTGTCTGGGGTCAGATGGAGAGCTATGCTGTGGGAAGAGAAAAACGGAAACAGCTACTTTTGATGCTATGCCAGCATGAGGCTGACAGACTTGAAGTTTGGTCTCAACCCACTAATTCGAAGTAATCTTTTATTGACATATCTATTCATCACATTGTTTAAGTTTTTATATCCTTTTTTCAATACCCATGGTTTCATGTGAATGTTAATTTATTGGTTTTTAATTGCCATGGACTTTCAGGGAGAGTGCCTCTTCTCGGCCAAAAATTAGTTCGGATAAATGGATTGAATATGCTAGGACTGCCTTTTCTGTAGATCCTCGAATTGCTTTATCCCTGGCCTCAAGGTTCCCAGCAAACACATTCTTGAAGACTGAAATAACCCAGCTGGTCCAGGTATGGCTGTCTTTAATCAGCAGTGTAATTGCAAAGGTTTTGATTTGGCGTACTGAGATGAACAAATGGAATTGTTTGGGTGACTGAAAACACTTGTCATACTGGAGCTTTGTTGTCATCCTTGTTAATATTTAATATGTTGGAGGCTTTTTTATATACAATCAATCAACAAACATATGAAGCATGGTTTTTGCAATTATCAAGTCTTTGAGTCAAAGCAGTTATTGTTTCAAGTAATCTCAACTAGAAAGTTGTCTTTCCACCACATGACATTGGATAATTCCGACCTTTAAAGAGCTTTGCTTTCAACTTTATGCATAAACTGATAACCTGCATGGTTTAGCTAGGATGCTTCAGAGAACTGATTGTCTTAGCTATGATAAATTTATTATTTTTTCAATTTGAAATTTAAAATTGTTATCAATTCTCTGTTGATGTGAACCTTATTGCAGTTGTTACTCTGTGGGATCTTCTAGTTATTACATCTTGGTTGAAATGGGATTTTTTTTTTTTGTTTTTTCGCAGTCACATATATTGGACATCCGCTCCATTCCTCAGGCATTGCCATATTTTGTTACCCCAAAGGCTGTTGATGAAAATTCGGCGCTTTTGCAACAGTTGCCACACTGGGCTGCTTGTTCAATCACACAAGCTCTTGAGTTCCTCAATCCAGCATATAAGGGGCATCCTCGTGTCATGGCATATGTTCTTAGGGTTCTGGAGTCTTACCCTCCTGAACGAGTAACTTTCTTCATGCCGCAGCTAGTGCAGGCTCTGCGATATGATGAAGAGGTGAGTCACTTAATGGAAGTTGTCAATCTTAATTGTTTTAACTGCATTTATTTTTATTCAGTGTTGTATTAGGACTGTGATTGGAAAGGTTAATTGCATAAATTAAAGTTGAGTCTTTTACTTCATTCTATTTGTATCCCATTCTTGTTAATATTTTAGAATCCTCAAGTTGTCAATCCCATACCATAAACTGATAAACACATACTCAAACTCCTGATTATAAGAATAATTTTTTATTGACATCCATCTTAGGAGGATCTTCAGCTATCGTAACTATTCGTGATTGTGCCTTATTTTATGTCTGGTAGATTTTGAGTAAACATGGCCATTTTTGAAGAATTAAGCTGGTCGTTACATATTTTAAATTTTAGATTACAGAACACGAATAAAACTTTGTTTTCTTGTTTTGTATATGGACAACTACTCTCCTCTTTATTTATGATACAATTTGGAGTTTCTAATGTGTGCAAATGAATACAGATCCAATCAAGACTAGATAATTAAGATCATATGTTGGCATCTTCCCCCCATATAGTGTGATAACATAGGTCTAACTCATTTTGTAAAAATAAAGTTTTGGCATCAGTGTTGGGTGTGCTAGAACACATTTTCAAGAATGTTTGATCATATTCCGGTCCTGATTCTGAAGAAAACCCCTTTTCAGTTTATGCACTTCTACTTTTAGGAAAATACTTCTCATCCATCAGTTTTGTCTGTGAGTGCGTGCACGTAGATGTTTATTAATGTATACATTATTAATTTTCTATTTTTTAAAAAGTGCATACACTATCTACGTACATTGGTTGTAACTGATATGAATCATGTGAAACTAATAGAATGTCTTCTAGAAAAAAAAGCAAAAAAAATGGAATATTGTAGATGAAAATATTTTAGGTGAATTACTGGCTTTCTGTAAGTTTTTTACTGGTTTTTTCCCCTTTTCCAAGTAATAATATTATGATGTCAGTACAAATTTGTATGCTTTTTATATTCTAAATATTTAAAATTAGGAATTGAAATCACAGTTGAAATAAAATCTATCATATATATATTTTATAGTCCAATTATACAAACTGTCTATTGTTTAGGTCCCCTTTAGGATCAACTCTACAAATCATAGTTAAATAGTATGCCATTTAGCCATCTAATTGTGACGGAACAAATAGACAAACATAATGTTTCCTATAAACACTAAAATGATCAAGAGAATCAAATGGCTAAAGGATGTTTTATTTGGCTTATTGTTTTGGACAGACGCTTCTTGAATGAAGAACAAATACATGGGCCATGTTGCAGGGTGGGCCTCATCAATGTGGTTATTTCTTTTCTTAAAAAAAAGATGTCCACCATAGAAGCTCCCTATATATATATACACACACACACACAGAGAGTGAGAGCTTCTCTGACAATTGCATGGTTCCATTCCCGATAGGTTTTATTAGTTTTAAGGGGTACAAATGCCCCAAAACCTGAGAGCTAAACTTTAAACCTTAAGTCTTAAACAGGTGAAAAAACAAAATTAACAAGGGCTGCTCAATCTGCCTTGGGTTGATTGACAATGTAGTCAAGCGGATTGAGATCCTGTTAAGGAAGAGGACTCTAAATATTGATTATGTATAGTCATTAGTCAGTGCATAATTCACATTTTGTAACCCAAATTGGTTGGCATGGGCTTTTGAGCACTAGGTCTATGATGCTTAATTTGACCATACTTTCTGGAGTTGCAAATCCATTTAATATCATTCTTCATACTTTGTGATGCTGCTTGTAAGTAGTTTGTTATATATCTGATTTCTACTTAAATTGTTTTGCAGAAATTAGTAGAAGGTTATCTGTTAAGAGCAACTCAAAGAAGTGATATATTTGCCCATATTTTAATCTGGAACTTACAGGTGAAGCCTGATTCTATCTGTTTGTAGAACTAATATAGCTGTACTTTCCACTCCCTCACACACACACACACACACACACACTCTCTCTCTCTCTCTCTCTCATGCAAACCCACAAATGCACATATGCACAAAGAATTTTGATTGAAAGCATATTCTTATATGCTGTCAATGTATTAATTTTTTGGTTTTTTTTTTTTTTTTGTAATATGATGGCAGGGTGAGACGTTTCCAGAACCAGAAAAAGATGCTGCAAAAGATACTGGAAAAGATACTGCAAAGGATATTGTCTCTGCGAAGGTATGCCCAGAATCGGGGAGTGGCTTCGTGTTTTTACTTTTTAATATGTGAATTCAGTTGGCACCAAATAATTTAGGCATAATGTGAACTTTTATTCTTGATGCCACAGAAATTGCTGATTCCAAATAGAAAGTTAGAACCTTGAATATGTTGGTTGGCATTGCTTTGAATACAAGTTCAGCATTGCATTGTTTGAAGTTTAGACAATACATGATAAATAATAACATAAAGTTATGTTTAAAAGAACATAAATTAAGAGATAAATAGAAACAGTGACATCTAGTATGCTAAATGCTGTTGTATGCTAGATGCAAAGGAGTAGTCAAAAGTGTTTTTGTGTTTTCTTTTGGGGGGAATTTCTTACAATGATAATTTTATTTCTCATACAGAGGGAAACTTTTCATTCAATGATTTGTTTAATTTTCCTTAATAGTAGTCAAAGAGTGGAAGTTTTGTTGGTGACCATGTTGTGTAAAATGTATTTTTTTGGCTATTTTCAAGTACCAAGATGCAGTTATTATGTGATCTTTTTGGTGATACATATTGCATATCTTCACGCCCTGGCATTGTAATTCACTGAAGTTGGTCAATATAAATTTTCAAGGAGCCAACTCCTTAAATTTGGTACAGATGTTTGTTTTATCTGCGTACTTTTGCATAAATTGACAGCATGAACTTAGAAGATAGTTTTTCATTCTTGGAAATATTATAGTCTAGTTAGCAGCCTCACCTGTTAACTTTTAAGTCAGGTTCAATGTGCATAGTTGTGGCATAGGAAATTTGCATACTAGTTTGCTAATGAGTGTGTGTATCAACTTTAAAGAAAAAAAATAAAATTGCAGAGTCCGTTATCAAACACTCATTGCTTCACCAAAAAATTGTAGTTCCATTTGGTATCTGTGCCAGATCTTGGTATGCATTGAACGGTAGAAGCTAAAATATGTTTGCATGATTTCTGCATCAGTAGCACAAACTTTTGTAAAAGGTTTCTAGATTGAATGACATATTTACAAAAATTCATATGGTCCGGGTTTTCCATTGTTCCTTGCTCAATAACTTGTATGTGTTGATGCTGTCATTTCAGAATAGTGCGTTTCAAGCATTGTTGCCGCTTGTTAGGCAACGTATCGTTGATGGTTTCAATCCCAAGGCACTTGACATTTTTCAAAGAGAATTTGATTTCTTTGACAAGGTTACATCTATTTCTGGTGTGCTCTTTCCACTTCCGAAGGAAGAACGCCGAGCTGGTATCCGGAGGTATACCTGTAATCTGTCGATGCTTGAGCATATTTTATACACATCCATATGCATACTGCTTGCATGCATGTATGTATGTAAGCATGCAGTTTAAGCTAATAGCTATTGTGCTTAAACAGAGAGTTGGAGAAAATTGAACTGATGGGAGAGGATCTCTATTTACCAACTGCTCCTAACAAGCTTGTCAGGGGCATCCGGGTAGATAGTGGAATACCCTTACAATCTGCAGCAAAAGTTCCTATAATGATAACATTTAATGTTATCGATCGGGGTGGGGACGAGAATGATGTAAAGCCACAAGCTTGTATTTTCAAGGTAAGCTTATGTCGCTTATCCACATACATTTCAAAGTTGTGTATATCTTGTTGATTAGACCCGTAAAAGTATTAGTTTAAAAGATCCTATGGAAAATCCGTTCTTGTTATTCATTAGTGAAAATCGAACAACCTGCTCATGAAGCCTTTCTTCAAACTTTTCTATTGCAAAAGCCATGCTTATCAATTATGGGCTATCCTTCATTTCCAATTTAGTTGGTTTATATTATGGGATGTAAATATTTTCCTGTTGCTTTAAATTAGCTTTCGTGATTTTTTAGTTGTGATCTGTTATTTATTATGGTGGAAATTTGACATAAAAGGAATGCATATGTTTTTTTCTTTGTTCATGGCTTAATTGAGCTCTCTTTCTTCAAGGTTGGAGATGATTGTCGCCAAGATGTTCTTGCTCTTCAAGTGATTGCCCTTCTTAGGGACATATTTGAAGCTGTTGGAATTAATCTTTATTTGTTTCCATATGGTGTACTTCCAACTGGCCCAGAGAGAGGAATAATTGAGGTTTGTATCTCTTTCAATTCACTTAGTTGGGTCGTGCATGTGTGTGAACATGCATGCTTGCTTTGCATTTGTGCTACTTTGTTGGTTCTTGTGCTGATATATTATTCATTAATAATTTCCAGTGTACCATTTGAGCAGTGGGTTTTGTAAGATAGTACATTTTTCAGTTTTATAATTCAATATTTTACAAGGGGTGTGTAGGAAAGCTTCAGGCTGCATTTGACTTCTATCATTATTCTTATTCTTTGGCATGGTTTAAGACATATTCAAAATAAATGCTTCATAAGCCTTTCCTTGAAATGTGTCCTAAAATAAATTTGTTAGAAATGTTGTGTTTTTTGTCTCGTCGGAAATTTCTGGAGGAAGCTACAGGTCTGGCCAAGAGCAGTAGGGAGACTGGGCAGTGGGGTAGTTTGATGTTTTCCTAGTAGGGCACGATTTTGAAAGACAAATAGAACTTGCACAAGACTTTCCTAGTGTGGGAAGGAGTTTTAAAGGGTTTTCCTTGTGTACAAGGAAATAGAATTAGCTAATAGATAGATTACCTAATTCTATTAGGATTAGGAATCCATATTGTAAGTGGTAAGTCTATGCTCTATAAATAGGCTGCTGCAAGTCTCATAAAAATAAGAATAGCTAGAGACTTCTAGGGAAGAAACTCAAAGGGAGACTCGGGTTAGAGACTCAAGGGTGAGTGACTTCAAGGAAGGGGTTTTTCAAGAGGGAAAAACACAAGAGAGCTATTTGTGCAAGAGAGAAGAGAGCGGCTGCGAGTTGGGTAGTCTAGGGTTTCAATAAGTTCTTGTACTCTTATTCTATACATAGTGCAACTGTGATTCTCTAAGGATCACACGGGGACGTAGGCAAAGTTCGCCGAACCTCGATAACAAATCTTGGTGTTCTTTGTGTTTACTTTTGCTGCCATATTGTGTGTTGTTTGCTATATCTGTTTTAACTCTAGAATACATCAAGGACAAGATCACAGGGGGTGTTAATTCACTA
>QANW01001271.1:1472630-1514792 GCA_003254865.1 Dryas drummondii | reverse complement strand
GTTTTCATATGTGTGCAAACAAGGAGTGGTTTCATACATATGAGGACTCTAGTGAGGGCAAAGTTTTGTTGGGGGATAACTCTGTGTGCAAGGTTCATGGCGTTGACACAGTCAAGGTGAAGATGCAAGATGGAATTGTTAGGTTGCTTGGGAATGTGCGATATATTCCTGCATTGAAGAGAAATCTTATCTCTCTTGGAACTCTAGGGAAGAATGGGTATGCATTCAAGTCTAGAGCAGGGAAGCTCCAAGTCTCAAAAGGATCAAGTGTGATCCTGAAGGGAGTTGTGCAATCTAATAATCTCTACAAGCTTTCCGGGGTTACAGTGATAGGTGGAGCAGCTGTGTCTACCAAAGAGAGCTTGGATGTTGAGCTCATGGAGCATTGTAACAACGGAGAGCAAGGGCATCATCTCACAAAAGAAGAGTCTCATCAAATAAGTGATGCGGCTAAGGACGAAGAAGCACCAAACCATGATTGTTGCTTGGTTAGTTATTCATCAAAGATTGACTTCAAAGATGCAGCAAGGGAAGTCAAGGAAGATGAGGAAGGTTTGATTGTTGTTAAGGAAGATGCAACCATAGAGGCAATCAAGGTGGTTATGAAGGTAAATCCAATTCAAGAGAAGGCCAACTCTAAGCTGGTGGAGCATAACACAAGGGTTGAAGAGTTTGGGCAGCAACAACAATCAACAAAGGTTCAAGAACAGGCGGAGCAAATGAGCACAAGGCAGTCCAAGCCCAAAAGTACCATCAAGCTAACTCACAAGTTTTGGTGGGAAAAGGACAGATGTTACTATGGTGTTAGTAAAGGAAATCTGACTACATTCAAGGGGGCTTGTGAGAGCAAGGAATGGGAACGTTGGAGGTGTGCTAGGTTGTCTCTACAAAGGAACTTCAGTTGGAAGTTAGTTCCTAAATCCAAGAAGAACGTTGGCTATGAATGGGTTTATAGAACAAAAGGCAAAGAGAATCTTGAGGCTGCAATTAAGATTCGAAGGTACAAGCTCGAGTTGAGCTTGCTCAATCTTCAAGTTAGTTGATTGAGGTGGAGCACCTTCTCACTTAAGGTGCATTGAGGCAATAGGTTTTTTGCCAATGTGAAGGGGTTCTTGGAGGTTTGTTCGAGGTTACTTCAAGACTAGAGAATATCTCGAAGGTACAACATTCATGGCTTTGGTTCCGACTCGCCAAGGTGGAGATTGTTGTGTTTTTTGTCTCGTCGGAAATTTCTGGAGGAAGCTACAGGTCTGGCCAAGAGCAGTAGGGAGACTGGGCAGTGGGGTAGTTTGATGTTTTCCTAGTGGGGCACGATTTTGAAAGACAAATAGAACTTGCACAAGACTTTCCTAGTGTGGGAAGGAGTTCTAAAGGGTTTTCCTTGTGTACAAGGAAATAGAATTAGCTAATAGATAGATTACCTAATTCTATTAGGATTAGGAATCCATATTGTAAGTGGTAAGTCTATGCTCTATAAATAGGCTGCTGCAAGTCTCATAAAAATAAGAATAGCTAGAGACTTCTAGGGAAGAAACTCAAAGGGAGACTCGGGTTAGAGACTCAAGGGTGAGTGACTTCAAGGAAGGGGTTTTTCAAGAGGGAAAAACACAAGAGAGCTATTTGTGCAAGAGAGAAGAGAGCGGCTGCGAGTTGGGTAGTCTAGGGTTTCAATAAGTTCTTGTACTCTTATTCTATACATAGTGCAACTGTGATTCTCTAAGGATCACACGGGGACGTAGGCAAAGTTCGCCGAACCTCGATAACAAATCTTGGTGTTCTTTGTGTTTACTTTTGCTGCCATATTGTGTGTTGTTTGCTATATCTGTTTTAACTCTAGAATACATCAAGGACAAGATCACAGGGGGTGTTAATTCACTAGAAATGCCTTGATTATGTCCAAGTTCTTCTAGTTAGCTAGCCGATGTCTAAGATTTGAACAAAGGTTTTAATAGTTAATCTTATCTGACTAAAATTTTGTTAAATCAGCCAAATGAAACCTAAAAGGAAAAAAAAGTTTATAGAGGAACCTTTTTCATTTTATTTAACAATACCTCCAACTAATTTGTAAATTATTTTCTCTGTCAGAAGTGAAATCAGGGATCAAGTCTTGTCTGCAGCAAGAGTGAGGCCCATGGGGGTTTGAGGGATTTGAAATGCTACAACCTATCTTTTATTTATTTATCTTTTTTATAATCTATTTAATGGAAGTCTTGGTTTTGTTAATGCTTTGATGTAGAATTTTCTGGATTTATGGGTCTATTGGTTTCTTTTCCATTGCTACCAACTACTTTTGTCTGGGTTTTCTGTTCTTAGGTTGAAATAGCACAAGTTATAGACTTTCTGCCTGGGTTTATTGGTTTCTTTTTCGTTGGATACCAACTACTTTTGTCTGGGTTTTCTGTATTTAGGTTGGAATAGCACAAGTTATAGACATTCTGGGACTGAAGTCAGCCAAAAGTAGACTCCAACTTCGATAGTATATCATTTTAACCTATCAATAATTAAAATTTTGATTTTAAATGAGTTTTGTTATAGAATTTGTCATTTTAAATTTGGAAAAGTATTAGAGAGCATTTATCAGACATTATCTCTTTTAGTGCAATTATTCTTAATTGGGGGGGGTCTGTTTTGTTTTGAGTGTTTATAGTTGGGTTCTAGCTGTTGTTTAGTTGTCTTATGGACTGCTCGTTCATCTTGTATTTCTTTGAAGTGTTTTCTAATAAAACTGTGTTTCTTATAAAAAAAGATATCTTTACATCTGCTGTGGGAGTTATGGATGCAATTGGATTTAATAGAATCATAGATTATGAAGGATTAATTTGTTACTAATGTAAATGCAATTCCAATGGATTTATCAACCGGTTGTGGGTGACAGGATCTAGTTAAGCTTCCTACAATCTTCTCTTTGAGCTAAAAGACTGACCATAATAGTACAGATATATCTGCCTTTCTTTCTCAATATATCTTTTGTCTTGCAGGTTGTACCTAATACTCGGAGCCGAAGTCAGATGGGTGAAACTACCGATGGTGGTTTGTATGAGATATTTCAACAGGACTATGGACCTGTTGGCTCTCCCAGCTTTGAAGCTGCACGTGAAAACTTCATAATCAGCAGTGCTGGTTATGCAGTTGCCAGCCTTTTACTTCAACCAAAGGATAGGCACAATGGGAATCTTCTGTTTGATAAGTATGATCCATTTATTTTTATTTTCTTATTTTTTGTCAATATTTTAAATTGTAATGACGAGAGAGTAAATCTGTATGAGGCACGCCACATGCCTGTGACAAGACAACATGACAAACCCAAAAAATGATCTAATCACTGATCTGTTTTGTTAGCCAACTATATATACTCGGCGTACAAGATCTAAAATACTGGGAATAAGGATAATGCAAAACTGATGCTGAAATGCCTGACAATGCAGTGTGGGAAGGCTTGTTCATATTGATTTTGGTTTCATCTTGGAAACTTCACCGGGTGGAAATATGCGCTTTGAAAGTGCACACTTTAAGCTTAGCCATGAGATGACACAATTGCTAGACCCTTCTGGGGTTATGAAGAGTGATACCTGGAACCAATTTGTGAGGTAGTAAAGATCTTTGTTATTTTTGTTGTTTTTCTTTTGCCTCCTCCCTATGTTTCTGAATTCTAAACTTGTATTCTGTTCTGGATGATATATATGCCCACAGCTTATGCGTGAAGGGATACCTTGCTGCCCGTCGATACATGGATGGGATCATTGCCACAGTGTTGTTAATGCTTGACAGTGGACTGCCTTGCTTCAGCCGGGGTGACCCCATTGGAAATCTCCGCAAGAGATTTCATCCTGAGATGAGTGAGCGCGAGGCGGCCAATTTCATGATCCATGTATGCACAGATGCCTACAACAAATGGACCACTGCTGGCTACGACTTGATACAGTATCTACAGCAGGGCATTGAGAAGTAAAAAGGAGATTTTATGGAGCTTCACTACTAAATGTACATGATTGCCTGTATTTTATAGTAATCATCATCTTATAGCTGCAATTTTTTTCCCGAGAGATTTCCACTTTGTAGTGTTGAGAGGAATGTAGGAACGGCACCAAATTGAAATCTTTGTATTCTAAGAGTGGGGTTCCTCGTGAGGTTTGTAAAAATACAGTTAGCTATTTTTTATAAATGGAATTCAAAGTTTTATTGTTACAATGGAACTAAATTACAAAGAATCCTTAGATAGAAGGATGTAAAAAGAAATATTGGGGACGCTTAGCTCTTGTTTCTTTGTAAAGGTGAAACCCAATATAAGAAAAATGAGCTCACTTTTCTCATTCTCTAAAATTTCTTTAAACCTCAACATTAAAAAAGGTTTTCAACTCTATTTGTTCCCCCTATCTTTTTGGCCAACGGTGAATGTTGATGGTCAAGCAACTGGTAGACAACAACTATATCTGAAAAACAAGCTGTTAGGAAATTGACAATAATAATATGTCAAGCTAATATTGTATCGGGTATAAATGTATAATGTAATTTTGACTTATATCTTACAAATCAACAAAAAAGTGAAGAATTGGAGATTGGAGAATTTGAATTTAAGAACTCAACAATCATAGTTTTGATACCATATTAAACTAGCCCTTAGTTGTCAAGAAATGAAGTAATAATGTTTATTAATAAATGGCGTATGATAGCAATGAAGCCACTTTTTTAAGAATCCAAATCATATAATAACTAACAAACATTGTGATTCTCTTCAGAATCGAAATGCCTTCAATATTTTTCTCGATTAAAGCTTGCAATGCAATTAATAGAATTCGAAGTCATGGAATGGGAACTGTCAAAAAAAAAAAAAAAAAAAAAGGACAAACACTAGAATTAAACAAGAATCAGAAGAGAGTCCTGAGAGTAATACCCTAATATTGATCACGACCTCTTTAATTATATTTCTCACAATTTCTCAGTCGCCAAGCAATACATAAACAGTAGTGCTAGATATACCACATTTTTATAACATAATTTCATACCACTTTATGTGGCAACTTATATGGCATTCATATATTGGATACTAAAAAATAAAAAGAAAAACCCAAAAAGAAAAAGAAAAACTCTGTCCAATAAAATAATGACACGTGAGATGGTATAAGAATGTGGTATAAGAAATGTGGTAAGTATAGCATTATTCATACATAAATAAATACAACATAAAAGATGTAAATACAAAGTTACAAAAAAAAAAAAAAAACCAAAAGAGAAATGGCGACGGAAATCAATTTGGCTTAAGCTTGAGCACTGAGATGTAGATACGTTGACCAAATGCATCACAACCCCAAACTCATCGAGCCCAAACTTCACTTCTTCTCCTACTATTTTCCACTAACTATAATTAATCTGTCAACGGGCATGGGGTTTACACCCATTGCTTTGAAAACTCCAAATGGAAACAAAAAAATATAATTATACATACACATCCGAGGGCATATTAGTAAATATACACCATAATACTCCAACCATTATTTAATAGGGCTTTTGCAAACCCGAACTGCGTAATTCGGGTCGGGCACCCATAAACCCGTCCTCCCACTCCCTAACCGTGATTGTCGAATTTGTCCTCGTCTACTTGCTTTTCCTTAACCGCATCAGGAGTCCTCCAGATGAAGAAATTACCAAAATACCCCTGCATCTCTTCCAGGGTCCTACCCTTGGTCTCGGGCAGCATAGCGTAGAAGAAGACCCACCCCAGCAACGCAAACCCGGCGTAGAAAAAGAAGGTCCCACCAATCGTTATGGCCCTGGAGAGGGTTATAAAGGTCATTATAATGACCCCACTTGTGACCCTATTTACGGCCACTGCCACGCTGGTCCCCACACTGCGGAGCCTCAGAGGGAATATCTCGGAGCTGTAGACCCACGTGATGGGCCCGATTCCGATCGAGAAGAACGCGGTGTTGGTTAGTATGGTGGTCACGCACAAAGCTATGGCCCACGGAACCTTCTCGGTGGACCTGTTGATGTAGGTGAGCCCAACCCCGAGGCCCACCAGGGAGATAAAGCTGCCCATCATGCTTGTGAGGAGCAACGGACGCCGTCCGATCTTGTCGATGAAAAATGTGGCTACTAAAACGAAGAGCAACTTAACGACTCCGATTGCGATGGTGGCGATCAATTTGTTATCGGATGAAAACCCGGCTTTTTCGAAGATTGCTGGACCGTACAGGAGAGTCACGTCCACACCGGATGATTGCCGAAAGAAATTAATACCGGAGGCTGCGATTAGAATGTGGAGAACGGAGGGTGTGGGATGGAGGAGGAGGTCTTTTACCACATTGCCCCCATCATTTAGAACGACGTCGTTTCCGTTGGGGGATTTAATATTTTTAGGAGGGAAGCCAGCTGCAGCGGCTTGGATGATGTCAGCAAGGCGGACGTCGGCTTCCTCTTTGGAGTCGGAGGTTTGGTCGAGGACTTGCTTGGCCTCGGCGAGTCGGCCTTGCATGACGAGCCAGCGAGGCGACTCGGGCATGACCAGGATACCTAGGATGAGGAAGACGGAGGGGATTGCACCCGCGGCCAGCATGAGGCGCCAACCCAAGTGGGTTGGGAGCCGAGAGAAGGCATACGATGCTATGTAACCGAGTAGTAGCCCAACGTTCATGAAGATCTGCATGCATGCATGTGTAACAAAAAATAAATTAGCCTTCTATTGGATTTGGACCATCAAGGTCAGGCATAATCTTTTCGTATAAAATATTATGTTATTTGGAACATATTTACTTGCATGCAAATCACTTGTAGGTGGACCTCATTATGTATTTGTAGAGCCAGAACTTGACCATAATGGAGACGTGATAAACAAAGTAGAAAATGAAATTTTATTCAACAAGACAACAAAACAGTACTTATAAAGCCAATCAACAACAAAGCACCATAAAAACAACTAAACAAGGAAATTCTTAAACCCTAAACCCTAAACAACAGCACAAGAAATTCCATGGCAAGGAAAGATCATTAATTATCATCCAATTTTTTGGCTGCAAGAATTGCCATGACAATGTAAGATAATATTATTAATCATCTTTTCCCCATATTCACATATGTGACTTGCATGTTTGTAAGGGGTCTAAGTTTGGATTACGGGTTCATGATCATATATAGATACATGTGGGCAAAACAATATATGGACTTATTGGGGTAGCATGCCACCATCGCCCGCACCCTTAGCTCTCCCACTGCTCATATGAATACGTACTACCCCTATGAGAAGAATAATGCTAAAAAAGTCACATTCTTAGACTTCTAGAAGTTGACCACATTATGTGGCAAATAATGTCCATTTGTTGCATTAGCTGTCATTAGACATCAATTATCACATAATATACATAATATACTAAGTTAATATGGCTTTTCTAGTATTTCTCGGGTAAGAGATGCAATTGACATTAATGTGATTAGTTAAAAATGTTTTACATGTAATATTACTTATCAAAGGGATTGCATACTTTACTCTAGAATTGAGCTAGCATGGTCTTGAGAAAGTTGTACTTATATATAATCAATAAATAGCAAAGTAGTTTCAACTCAATGCCCTCCGAGCCAGTGGCGGAGCCAGAGATTTACTTTAGAGGGGGCTCTTTGAATAACATATATAAAAGACTTTTAGATCTATCATACACATAAAATCTTCAATATATTTGTAGGTAAATGAAAATATATATGAATATATATTATGAAGAACATAATATAATGTGTATAAAAACACTTGATCTTATTTGCTTTAAGATTAAATGTTGTTGACAACAAAGAAATCTATGGTTACGTACAACTTGAAATTTCAATTGATAAGTTGACATTATAAGCAAGACAACAGAGTTAGACAACCAGTTTTAGTCTTCATTCTTTATAGTTTGATTAGAACCTTTTTAATGAATATCTTTTTTGAATGAAAATAAGGATGCATTAAAACCTAAATAAGCGAAGTAGAACTACAAACCAATCAAAATAAGGCCCATGAAGGTGACAATTAAATAACCAAAAATGACAAATACAAAGCAGACATATTTATGATGAATAATCCTGGTCCCTACGTACGTGACTCCGCCACTGCTGCGAGCACTATATATAAATGGTGCAATTAAAATAAGTAAATTAAGTAATTAGGTAGCTCTGACCTCAGGGAAGGTGGCAAGCAAGCCTCGAAAGGAAGCAGGAGAGACCTCTGCAGTGTAGACAGGAGCTATCATGAAGGCCAAGCCAACACCAATGCTGGCGGCCAAGTTGCTGGCAGTGAGAAAAGCATAGCTATTGGCACAAGCCATCAGCACTGCCCCAACCAAGAACATGAACCCAGACAGCAGAATTGTGTACCTGCGACCAATCCCATCGCATATTTTTCCTCCAGCAAGCGACCCAATTAGAGAGTAGAAGTTGAAAATCCCAAGGAACACTTCAACCTTCACCTCTGAGATTTTCAGCTCTTTCTTTATGTATATTATTGCTCCACTCATCGAACCAAAATCTGTAAATTATTGCATCATAAATAGCATAAGTTGGTGCATGTGTTTTGTCGATCTAGTGGAGCATGAAAGATGCAGGATTCATATATATATGATGTGAGATAATGTTCCAACACTCATAATACAACGTTTAAATGCTCATGTACGTACCACTTTCGAATACTGTCTTACATTCTATATTAATCTCACATCTTCTATTCAGTATTAGAAAATTCTTGATTAATTATGCGGTTGTGTACCTCGACACAACAATCTACAATATATAGGTGAGTGGTCCACTACTGAGACTTTTTAATACAAAACCATTGTCTTCTACCTAGGTTGGGGACAATATGTAGGAACTATATTAATAACAGGTCCACAGTGGTATGTAGCACAAAATAATTACTCTATTATGTTGACTTTAAGTACCAAATTAAATTTTTACTTTTTAGTTAAAAAAATTTATAGCATTTCAATTTAGATAGCATGCGAAGGGCGTTGTTCCACATATCGATCAGTTTCTTTAAATCAACTAAATAAATTTTTTATTTTTTTATCTTCAAACTCAATTGTGATTGCATCACAATCACAACGCATTTTTGATTGAGTTATAGTCACAACTTATTTCATTTATTGTATTTCAATGTTTGGTTTATGTTCTATGGCTTAGGTTTTAATGTTTACGCTCTAGACTATAGGAGTTTAGCTGTCAAACCTAAATCTGAAGCCTTAAACCTTTATAAACACTAAAAAGTGAGTGCATGAGTGTCACAACTGTGATTGTGAAGCAATCACGTACGCCAATATACCAAAATACTATGGCAATTTGTAAAACAGCTGAGTGATTTGAAAGCCGTTGAATGTTGATTGATGGGCAGGAAAAAAAAACTCTTTTTCGTACAATATAGTAGCCTAATTTAAAGAATTTTGCTCCAGATTAGAACATCAACGAAAAAAATAATAATCATATACTGTTTTACTAAAAATCTTTCCCATTTGATATGTGATCTTTATTTTCATTATCAAATATGAAAGGGTTGACCATAGAAAATAAAAAAACATGAAAGGTAATTAAGAGGAAATCATTTGCTTTCCAGCATATTCACATGTACGTTTAGGTCATTGGCTAAAATAGGAAGTCATGGAAACAATTGAGTATTTCTCAACACGATGGTTTACTTATACATTTATTATGTATGGATAAAACTTTTTATATCACATGTACAAGCGAATTATATCTCTATTAAATATGTGATATATATATATATATATATCTAGAACAAAAAAATGTGATAAATTTAGAATTACTATATATGTATTCGCTTTGATCTTTTTCACTTTGTCAACATATATATGCAGAAAGAGGAGAAGAACTAGTGCAGACATTGTATACGTTTATGGAGTCATGAAAATAAGAACTCATGGAAACAAATGATGAATCCTCCACACCAAATTATTGAGAAATGTTTTGTTGCCAAAAAGTTTGATATGCTATGTTTGACTGTTTAGGATTTATTTTGTATGTATAATTCAAATCAATAGCTTGACAACTCAATATACCAAATTTCATACTGTACTTCAAGAAAACATTACTCATGGTTCATTCATAGTGTTGTGTATTTGCCTCTCTCTCTTCAGCAACATAAATATGGAGAAAGAAGGGAAGAATACTGCAGATCTTCCAACATATATTAATTGTGAAGAGAAATATTAACAGACCGGTAATTATTTGGTAAATAGAAAAGAAACTTAGGTGAGTTATTCAGCTCACCTAATTAAACTAATTCAGAAATTTAGGTGAGTTGAATCGATCAGTTTAATTACTTACAGTATCCTAGTAAGACAGATGTTAAAGAAGCCAAAGCAGCACAACCAAAAGCAAACTTGTTTGTTTTCGGTTTACGTGGTGAATCAATAAAGTCCCACCCAACATCTTGAGATTTGATTGAGATGGCATTATTCCCAGCTCCCTGGTTAGCCATTCCAGTGAGCTTCAGAGAGAGAGAGAGAGAGGTAAAGGTTCAGTTTAAATTTGTTGGAGGCTAGCTAGTAATGGTGTCTGTGTTTGAGCTTCATCTCCTGAGGTACTTAAATAGACCCATGTTTAATTAGAATCCATGTACAGACGTTTTCACCAAATAAAAAACAAAAAAACCTCTTATAATCCTCAATGGTCCAATTTCACTCTTTTTTTTCCTGGTTTAATATTCATAACATATCATTTCTTTTATGTCTACGTATGTTATTAGTATTAGGACTCGTAAAGATAAGAGATCCAATACAATTATTTCACATCGTATAAGGGTTGTCTATCATTAGATATATTAAAAAGATATTTCATCACTAAGTCATACATAGGCTTTTGAAATAAAATTGCATACGTAACTCTCAATATAGTTAAGTTTGAGACCATATCGATGCAACATGGGAGACTAAAAGACGTGGGTTGAACCCCAATAAGTGGTATGATACGAACCGAAAATTCGATTCGAACACTTGCCATGCGATCATCGGGGTGAACTTTAGCATATGCTAGGTGCATATATCGGGAATACTCAAAAAATTCTAATAGCAAATTGGATGATTGTGTTTAAAGTCGATAAATAGTTAAAATTGATTCAAGCTGTGTATTATGAGGGTATCGAAAGACGTGGACCCCAACAATAAGTATTGTGTACATATGTGCTTATATATGTTAATTGTATGAAGATAACAAAAAATTGAATTTTCCATTTCACTTTTTTCTTTTAATTAGTTGGGGATGAGTACAAAAACACATTTCTCTTTATGTAATAAATTATTCATAAACCCAATTTTCGAAAGAATTTTAATTGGAAATCCAGCCAAATAAAAAATTAAGTACCAGCCCAATATATCCATTACGCGGATGCGGAAAGGAAAATTTACACTATCAAGCGATCAGCAGCCTACTGAGAGCTCGGTGCTTACAGACGTATTTTTTTTTGCTTGTAGATGCATCTTTTTTGCTTGCAGATGTAGGGTTTTACTTGCAGATGCTTCGCCGAGCGCTCGGTGAATAGTTTGAGTTTCTACTTTAGTTTTCAACCGGCTGGGGTTTGGCTTAACTTTCTTTTTCATTTTGGGCCTCTAATTAAAGGATCCTTCTTTTTCTTACCCTGAATAGTCTACATTCTTATGCTCTTTAACTTAATTTCAAAGTGGACAAATTGGTTGTACCCTTGAAAATTTCACTTCGAAGATCAAGGCATATTAAATGTCTATACACTTGATGCATTTCATATTGAACTAAGTGACATCTCAAGTCATATTTTGACGCTTCTCAAGTCATATTCTAGAGTTTCTTAAGTCGTTCTTTAGGATATAACAAGTCGTTCCTTTAGTATTTCTGCTCCAGACATTTTAATGGTTTATACTAGCTTAATGCATTATAAATTGTATCTCTCCAAAGTCATATTTTGATGCTTCCAAAGTGATATTCTAGAGTTTCTCAAGTCGTACTCTAGGGCATCTCAAGTCGTACCTTAGAGCATCTCAAGTCATTTTTTAAGGTATCCAAAGTCGTTCCTTGAGAATTTTTGTTTGTATTTTGAGACATTTTAAATATTTATATCCTTAATGCATTTCATATTGTACCTAATAATATCCCTAGTCATGTTTTGAAGCTTCTAAAGTCATACTCTAGAGTTTCTTAAGTTATGCCTTAGGGCATTTCATCAAGTCATTACTTAGGCCATTACAAAGTCTTTCATTGAGAATTTCAGTTTATAGCTCGAGACATTTTAAATATTTATACCCTTGATGTATTTCAAATTGTATCTAGGGAAATCTCAAGTCATGTTTTGATGTTTCCCAAGTCATACCCTAGAGTTTCTCAAGTCGTTCCTAAGGACATCCCAAGTCGTTCATTGAGAATTTCAGTTTGTAACTCGAGGCATTTTAAATGTTTATACTCTTGATGCATTTCAAATTGTATCCAGTGACATCTCAAGTCATGTTTTGACGCTTCCAAAGTCATATATTAAAGTTTCTCAAGTTGTTACTTAGGGAATCTCAAATCATTCTTTAGGGAATCTTAAGTCGTTATTGTAGAATTTTAGTTCTTAACTTGAGAAGCATTTTAGATGTAGATACCTTTGATGCATTTCATATTGTACCTAGTAACATCCAAAGTCATGTTTTGACGCTTCCAAAGTCGTACCCTAGAGTTTCTTAAATCGTGCCATATGACATCTCAAGTCGTAGTGCATCCCAAGTCGTTCCTTGAGAATTTCCATTCGTAGCTCGAGGTACTTTAAATGTTTACACCCTTGATGTATTTTAAATTGTACCTAGTGACATTTCAGGTCATGTTTTAATGCTTGCAAAATCATACCCTAGAGTTTCTTAAGTCGTGCCTTAGAGCATCTTAACTCGTTCCTTGAGAATTTCAATTTGATGGTCGAGGCATTTTAAAGAAATATACCCTTGATGCATTTTTTTATTGAACTTAGTTACATCCCAAGTCATTGTTTGACACTTCTCAAGTCATACCCTAGAGTTTCTCAAGTCGTTCCTTTGGGTATCCTAAGTTGTTCCTTAAGAATTTCAGTTCGTAGCTCGACGCATGTTAAATATTTATACCCTTGGTGCATTTCAAATTGTACCTAGAGACATCCCAAGTTCTATTTTGACGCTTCCAAATTCATACCATAGAGTTTCTCAATTCGTGCCTTAGAGCAGAGTTTCTTAATTCGTGGCTTTGGGCACCTCATATCGTTCCTTTGGGTATCCCAAATCATTTCTTGAGGATTTAAATTTGTAGATAGAGGCATTTTAAATGATCACACCCTTGATGAATTTAAAATAATACTTAGTAACAACCCAATTCATGTTTTAACGATTCCAAAGTCATAATTTAGAGTTTTTCAAGTCGTCCCTTAAAGAATCTCAAGTCGTTCCTTGATAATGTCACTTCGTAGGTCGATGCATTTTAAATGTCTATACCCTTAATGCATTTCACATTGAACCTATTGACATCTCAAGTCATGTTTTGACGTTTCCCAAGTCATACCCTAGACTTTCTTAAGTCATGCTTTAAGACATCTTAAGTTGTTCAATTCCTTGGGGCATCTTAAGTCGTTCCTTGGGGCATCCTAAATCATTCATTAAGAATTTCAATTCGTATCTCAAGGTATTTTAAATGTTTACACCCTTGATACATTTTAAATTGTACTTAGTAACATCCAAAGTCATATTTTAATGCTTCCAAAGTCATATCCTAGAGTTTCTCAAATCGTGCCTTAAGACATCTCAAGTCATTCTAAGTGCATCCCAAGTTTTTCCTTGAGAATTTCAATTCGTAGATTGAGGTATTTTAAATGTTTGCATTCTTGATGCATTTTAAATTGTATTTAGTGACATCCCAAGTTAAGTTTTGACGCTTCCAAAGTCATACTCTAAAGTTTCTCCAATCGTGTATGCCTTAGTGCATCTTAAGTTATTCCTTAGTGCATCTTAAGTCGTTACTTAAGAATTTCAGTTCGTAGCCCGATAAATTTTAAATTTCTATACCTTTGATGATTTTCAAATTATTCCTAGTGACATCTCAAGTCATGTTTTGACTATTCCAAAGTCATACATTAGAGTTTCTCAAGTCGTGCCTTAGAGCATCTCAAGTCGTCCCTTAGAGCATCTCAAGTCGTTTATTGAGAATTTCACTTCGTAGGTCGAGGCTTTTTAAATATCTATACCCTTGATGCATTTCACATTGAACTTAGTTACATCGCAAGTCATGTTTTGACACTTCCCAAATCATACACTAAATTTTCCAAGTCGTGCCTTTGGGCATCTCAAGTCGTTTATTTAGAATTTCAGTTCGTAGCTCGAGACATATTAAATGTTTATACCCATGTTGTATTTTAAATTCTATCTATAGATATCCCAAATCCTGTTTTGACGCTTACAAATTCATACCATGGAGTTTCTCAATTTGTGCCTTAAGATACCTCAAGTCGTTTCTTAAGACATCTCAAATCGTTTCTTAAGAATTTAAATTAATAGTTCGAGGCATTTTAAAAGATTACAACCATGATACATTTCAGATTATACCTAGTGATATCCAAAGTCATGTTTTGAGGATTCTAAAGTCAAACTTTAAAGTTTCTTAAGTCGTGCATTAGAGCATCTCAAGTTGTCCCTTAGGGCATCAGAAGTCGTTCCTTGAGAATTTCACTTCGTAGATTGAGGCATTTTAAATGTTTTGATGCATTTAAATATCTATACTCTTGATGCATTTCACATTGAATCTAGTGACATATGAAGTCATGTTTTGACGCTTCCCATGTCATACTCTAGAGATTTTCAAATCGTTCCTTTGGACATCCATGTCGTTCCTTGAGAATTTCAGTTTGTAATTCGAGACATTTTAATTATTTATACTAGCTTGATGCATTTTAAATAGTCTTAATTATCGATTTACCACCTAAAACTATAACTTATTTCTATATTGCCACCTGAAAGATTTTTTTGTCCCAGATTACCACTTATAACTTACATCATTATCCCATTTTATCTTATTTTGTCAAAAATTTCGTTAAAAATGCTAACTTGGCTGTTAATACTGACGTGGCGCGTTGGATGTGCGCCAAGTGTCACATCTTTGCTTTTATTTTCAGATTTTTTTATTTTTTTATTTTTATAAACTTTGAAAATTAATTAAAAATAGCTCTCATAAAAATACACAGAAAATTCCTACAGTCTATGAAGGCATCTCAAGTCGTTCATTTGGGTATCCTAAGTCGTTCCTTTAGAATTTCAGTTCGCAGCTTGAGGCATATTAATTAAATATTTATACCCTTGATGAATTTTAAATTGTACCTAGAGACATCCCAAATCCTATTTTGACGTTTCCAAATTCATACCATAGAGTTTCTCAGTTCGTGCCTTAGAGCAGAGTTTTTTAATTCGTGGCTTAAGACACCTCATATCGTTCCTTTGGATATCCCAAATCATTCCTTAAGGATTTAAATTTGTAGTTCGAGGCATTTTAAATGATTACACCTTTGATGAATTTAAAATTGTACCTAGTGACAACCCAAGTTATATTTTGACGATTCCAAAGTCATAACTTAGAGTGTTTCAAGTCATCCCTTAGGGCATCTTAAGTCGTTATTTGAGAATTTTAGTTCGTAGGTCGAGACATTTTAAATGTTATATCCTTGATGCATTTCACATTGAACTTATTGACATCTTAAGTCATGTTTTGATGCTTCCCTAGTCATATTCTAGACTTTCTCAAGTCATGCCTTAGGACATCTTAAGTTGTTCCTCGGGGCATCCTAAGTCGTTCTTTGGGGCATCCTAAGTCATGACTTAGGGCATCCCAAATTGTTCATTAAGAATTTCAATTCGTAACTCAAGATATTTTAAATGTTTACACCCTTTATGCATTTTAAATTGTATCTAGTGACATCCTAAGTCATGTTTTAAAGCTTCCAAAGTCATTTCCTAGAGTTGCTCAAGTCGTACTTTAGGGCATCTCAAGTTGTTCTGTAATGCATCTCAAGTTGTTCTTTGAGAATTTCAATTTCTAGGTCGACGCATTTTAAATGAATATATTATGGATGCAATTCATATTAAACTTAGTTACATCTTAAGTTATATTTTGACACTTCTCAAGTCACACCCTACAGTTTGTCATGTCGTGCCTTTGTGTATTTCAAGTCGTCCTTTAGAATTTCAGTTCGTAGCTTGTGACAATTTAACTATTTATACCTTTGTTGCATTTCAAATTGTATCCAGTAATATCTCAAGTCTTGTTTTGACGCTTTCAAATTCATATCCTAGAGTTTCTCAATTCGTGACTTAGAACATCTCAAGTCGTTTATTAGGACATCCTAAATTGTTACTTGAGAATTTAAATTAGTAGCTCAAAAAATTTTAAATGATTACACCCTTAATGCATTTCTTTTTGTACCTAGTAACATATCAAGTTATGTTTTGACGATTCGAAAGTCATACCTTAGAGTTTCTCATGTCGTGCCTTAGAGCATCTGAAGTTGTCCTTTAAGACATCCCAAGTTATTCTTTGATAATTTCACTTCATAGGTCAAGGCCTTTTAAATATCTATACCTTTCATGCATTTCACATTGAATCTAGTGACATCTCAAGTCATGTTTTGACGTTTTTCAAATCATACCCTAGAGTTTCTCAAGTCATGCCTTACATCATCTTAAATCGTTACTTAGGGCATCCCCAGTCATTCCGTGAGAATTTTAGTTTGTACCTCGAGACATTTTAATTTTTTATACTAACTTGATGCATTTGAAATTGTACCAAGTGAAATCCAAAGTCATATTTTGACGCTTTCAAAGTGATATCCTAAAGTTTCTCAAGTCGTGCCCTATGACATCTCAAGTCGTTTTTAAGGGCATTCCAAATCGTTTCTTGAGAGTATTAGTTCGTATTTCGAGACATTTTAAATGTTAATACCCTTGATGCATTTTATATTGTACCTAGTGACATCTTTAGTCATGTTTTGAAGTTTCCAAAGTCATACCCTAGAGTTTCTTAAGTCATTTCTTAGAGCATTTCAAGTTGTTACTTAGGCCATTACAAATCTTTCTCAAGTCATGAATTCGACGCTTCCAAGTCATACCCTCTTTGCTCTCACTACGTACACATCCATCTCAATTAATTTGTGAAATAAAAAATTTACGCTAATGTACTCAAAATACTGCCATCAAGGACAACTATTATAAAAAAAAAATAAAAAAAAAGCCACCCAGAATTTGATCCCAATTACCCCTACCCTTGCCTCTGCCATCCGTCTGCCGCCGACATTCATTCCGACACCCACGGTGGCTCATCTCCCCTATATGTTTCTTTCCTTTCTCTATTTCCCTCATTTCTCTTCCTCTCTCCATCTCTTTCTCTCCCTTTTTCTCTCTGTCCTTCCTTGTCTCTCTGACTTCACACCCTTGCTAAAGGAAAAGAAGGTCGGCAAGGTCGTTGGCCTCCCTTTCCCTCGATGAAGATGTGAAGTCAGAGAGTAATGGTGAAGGAAAGAGAGAGAGAGAGAGAGGGAAAAGAAAGCCGCCACATGTGTAGGTTTGACTTTCGGCGGCAAGGGTGGCACCACCCTTTGCAGCAGATCGGAGAGAGGGCGAAAGATAAAGGAGAGAAGAGTGAGAGAAAGGCAGAGAGGAAAGAGCGAAAGAGATAGAGGATATGAGAAAGAAAGAGGGAGAATGAAAGGAAAATGAGGCTGGTCGGTCTCCGGCAATAGTGGATGGCCGACGGCGGGTAGTGGGGGTGTGTTGGGTTTGGTTGGGTTTGGTCGTATAATGAAGGTATTTTAGAAATTTTTAGGGTGTGTATTAAGAAATTGATAAAAAAAAAGAAAAAAGGATGTGAGGTGAGAAAATGATGTGTAGTGAGAGGAAAAATGGTGTGCATATAGCAGCCCTCAACAATAAACTTATGTGCATTCCACACCTCACTACCATATTGTTCTTTTGAAGTTTTTATTTCACATATAAAGTGTAGAACCTATCAAACAAAAAACAAAGGTGTACATGGAACATACTGAATAATGTGCCCCACATGGATTCTTGTGAAAATCCGACCACTACTTGTATTGCAGCTTTTCACATATATTTGTTGCAAAAAGGTTCAACTTTGTCAAAAATGCCCTTTAGCGACAAACTACTTCATATAGAAAAAAGGAAAAATTAGAGTTTAGTCTTTCTAATATTTCTTATTTTGAAAATAACCTTATGGCTTTTTTTTTTTTTCTAAATAAAATCCTTATTTTTTCTAAATAAAGCGCTTTAACCATTGTCTTGTCAAATAAATATGTCATTTTATTTTTATTTTTTGAGGGTATAGGATATAAATTCACCTCATAGCTTCATAAGGTATAAAATAAGGTTTGTGGAAGCTGCATATTAGGTTTTAACTCTGAGATTTTGGGCTCAGAGTTAAAACCTAATATAAAGCCGACAAACCAGGACTTAAAGAATAAGTAAAAATGTATTGCTAAATATTCGAAAATAGCTGCCGAGCACTCGACGCCTGATATGTGTGAAAAAAATAGAAACTAATGCACCAATATTATATGTAACATGAAATAGTTACAATATTATTGGACTTTAGTTCAAATTTTAAAAGTTATAAGGCTTTAGTTAATAAATTATAAAACTAAAGGACCTGAATGAAAAAATGGTCGCCAAAATTGAGCCGCAATTCTTTTCGTGAAGAATAGTACTTTTCATGGCAAAATTGCAACGAAATGAGCAACAAAAAACTTATTTGTGACGAATTTCTTCTACGAAGTATGTCGGGCATACTCAATAATTAATTTTTCTTATTATCTTAGTTTCTCGTGAAGCTTTGTGTTCACATATTCTTTTTTATCAATTTGAATGGATTGCTTTTAAATTTTGGAGTTAATTTAGGTAAACTATGCAGTCTAGCTATGCTGTTAATTTCCTGTTAAAAAATTTATTATAATCTTTAATAATTTTTTGAAGATGTGATGTTGAAAGTTTTTTTCCATACTGACAAGAAAAAGTATCTTTCCATATGAGATACTAGTTTTTGTAATCTTTTGCGTTTTGGCATGATCAATCTTAGTGTACACGTATTAATTAGATTCTGTTTTAGATGTGCAAGAAAATTATCGGCATAATAGCCATTTTGTCCCCTAAAAAAACTATGATCCGTTTATCAAATTTATCTCTAAATATACTAAAAATTTGATAAATTAAGGTTGGTAAACTTTTTAAAATGGGTCAATTAATTTCTTTGGCTTCATCCAAACTTTTGTCCAAAAGTTTGCATGAAAAAAAAGATGGACAATTCATGCCCAAAGCTTTATAAGGTTAAGGCGTAGTTTGACATTACATACCAAGACTTGTCACATTTGTCAAATCTATGGTGCAAAAAAGAAAATTTGGTAGAATTTGGAGTGAATTAGGACAGACCACAAGACCCTTGTAAGGCTTTGGGTATGAATTATCTTTTTGCCCTACGCAAAGGCACAGCATCCTTTAGATAGAGATTAGGATGAAACTCTAGGAATTTGACCCATATTTAAAATATTGATTTCTTAATTAACTAAAATTTTAATTTGAAGGACAATTTGACATACGGGTCATAATTGAGGAGGCAAAATAACTATTCAACCAAAATCAAAACTAAAGTATACATCATAGAAGAATAAAGCAAAATCATAGAGTCATTAATTAGTTCCATATAACAATACAAAAAACTTGGGCAAAAAAGAAAAAAAAGACAAAAATGAAAACAATAGAAAATGTGGAAAATATACTCTGCATGAGTGTTATGATTTTATCGACAAAATAATTCAAGCATTTTAATTTTCGCCTTTATGGTTTTGTTGTATGTTAAGTGTTCAAATGCTCCTTATGATTGTTTGAACATTCGTGTAATTATTATTGACATGTTATTAAGTAACAATCATGTTGTTACATTAACAACACTGTAGGGTGATGGGTGTTCAAACATTTGCAAAGAGCGTTCATAAGGTCGACAATAAATCATACGATTAATGAAAACAAGATCTGAATGACGTATTTTTAAACGTCTGGACTATTTTGTCTTTTAGGGCTGCCATTTGTCCTTAAACGTAAATGAACCAAAAAAAATATATAGGAAAAATAATATCAATTAATCATCTTGATCTTAAAATCAAAATGATAACTACTTGAGATATCCAATAATATCTACCAGAACTATATACTAAGATAGTTTTTTTGTTAAACTCTCTTGAATTTCCTCTCACCATCTCTGCCAGTTGAAGCAAAGACCTATTGGACTTTGGCTATTACTTATAAGCCAAAGCCAACAGGCTACAATGGTACCAGCACATATTAAGATAGTTTTAGCTTTTTTATTATGTTCTGAAAGGGTAAAAAGATGCATTCAATATATTATTATTATTAAATCATATGTACATGTCAATTGAGGTAATACAAAATTTTTCTCTTAAAAGAATAAAGAGTCGCAATTTCTCAAAGCAATGAAGGGCTCTCTCTCTCTCTCTCTCTCGATATCATGATAACAAAATCATGGCATACTTCACATTTGAAATTTGGTACATAATTGACAATATTAAACCGTTCTTTTTCCTTTTCTAGCTGATGACAATATTGAACGTTATGACATTGATTAATTTGTTCAATATTCTATATTAATTTTATATGCAACTGATGAAAGGCTGAAGATCAAATTAAGCTGCATTTCAGTTTTTTATTAGCTTCATATTCAATATTACCAAGAGCATATACGCTATTTGAATAGCTATACAGTGATTGATAATACAAAGTTACAAAACATAACATATGTTAACAAATTTATCTTGAGTTTTAGAACTCCTATTTGAATGATTTTTATATGGTTGTAAAGAAGAAATGCATAGTTTTAAAACAAGTATATGTTTGCTGAATTTGGATGAGATTTGATAAGGTAAAAGCATGCCAAATTTGAGAAAATAAATCTGAACCTTTATTGAACAAGTGGAATAATTAGTGGGCCAAAACAAAACTTAAAAAAGATTGTGAACCAAAATTGAACTAGATATAGAATAACTGGATTAAATATGTAATTTCCTCTAAATTTAAAGTACCTTAATTTGAGCTTAATTTTTCAATGGCCTTTTGTTAACTTAATTTACTTATGCTCAAGTTGACCAAACATACAAAAAATATAAATTAATAATGTTTCTCTCACGAAATATAAGTAAAATAATTATAAAAAATCCTATGTACGTACGTGAGTATATATATATATATATATATATAACTACAATTTGGTAACAATTTTGACGTGACCTCTTGTAGTTGGAGTGAAAGTTGTTAGTAGGTTTTAGGAAATTAATTGTTTCCTCTCCATTTCGGAAACATTCCACATTTTGAAGATAAACAGCGACATGCAAGGAATTTAGGCCAGCCCACTATTTTAAAGGCAAAATGCTGAGCTTTGAAAGATATGAGTTGAAAGGACACTAGAGGTTTTTGGTTCCGAAATATTTTACCACTACAAGTATCAATTTTTGTTAAAAATTATTTTTCTTCGTCTCATCGTTGTTTTCATAGCTATGTAGCCTAAATTATTATGACGAAATTGTGATTTAATTCATTGCCAAAACCTTTTGGCAAATAACCTAGAAGATTAATGGCAAAAACTTTTCATGATCTGAAACCTAACAATTTCGTCACTAAAACTTTTTGCAAACATTTGGATTCATCGTTACATTCTTAGAGCTACAAATTTTTTTCATCAAAATTATCTTCCATCACTATATAGCTTTAGCAACTAAGGTCTGCATTAGTATTTTTAGAAACCCGGCCTGCTGGAATTATCGGTTGTGAACTTGTGATGATCAAGGATATATAGGAAAATTTGGGGTAAGACCTCCAATAACATATATGTTCGGTATAACTTTTATATATATATATATAAATGCTCTAAACCTAACAAGTTAGCAAGTTAATACAAAGCTAACCATGCTTTTGGGCCCACCACATCACTAATCTCATAATCTGAACCATCAATTATTTAGTCTGTACTTCAAAGATCATCATTGCAAAAAATCAACTAAATCGAAAATCATGTAGTCATCTAATTGAGATCAAATAAATAAACGATCAGTATTTTCGATAAAAGCATAGAAATAGTTGTTATTATAATCAAAGGACTAAATGACTTCCGATTTTGAAGATTTTTTTACAGGGATGATCTTTGAAGTAGGGCCTAAAAAATATACGGTTCGGATTTTGAAATTACATTGTGCAGTGGGCCCAACATGATAGTTAGTTTTGTATTAACTTACTAACAAGTTAGTTTTAGAGCATTCTTGTATATATATATATAAATATATACATGAAGCTTCAAGTGTGGGATCCCATATTTAGTATTAAATGTGGGATGAGGCGGCTAGGCCCACTCCACGTAATTTTTTAACAATTCGAATCGTCTATTTTCTAGGCTTCTAGTCATAGATCATCCTTGTAAAAAATTATTCAAATCGAAAATCATTTGCCTATCTAACTTTGAACAAACAAATAGACGGTTTTATCGAAAATATTTGGTTCGTCTACTTGTTTGATCAAAGTTAGATAGACAAATGATTTTCGATTTGACTAATTTTTTGCAAGGATAATTTTTTAATATAAACCTAAAGAATAGACGTTCGAATCGTTGAAATACTATATGGAGTGAGCCCTATAAGGGATTCCAGAAATAAAATTATTTATGGAATCCCACATTAGAAGGGGCTTGTGTATATATATATATATATATACCATGCCAAGCGTTCGGTAGCTTTAAAATTTTGTACTACCGAGCGCTCAACATTACCTGAATAAGCCTATATATATATATATATACAGCTCTTCCTAAGTTTTGTCAGCATTTTTCAAATTTTGCAGATGTAGACAATTCGGTCGTCATCCGCTAGACACGGTTAACAGGTGCTGTAACAATTTTGGAATTTTGTGTGCTACCGCACCTGTCGACTGTGTCTACCGGATGTCTATTGGATGGCAATTGAATTGTCCACATTCGCAAAATTTGAAAAATGCTAATATATATCCTCTCTAGAAAATATTCCTATATATACATATGAAAATGAGAATGAGAAATTCTTGTTGGTACTTTTAACTAGAAACTAATTAATATCCCCCAAGCTGAAGTTTTTCTGTGGCTTTGCCTCTCAAGGGAAATTACTCCCTAGTCATGCACTAATATTATTGTTACGATGCTTCTTGTCCATTATTTGCAAATCCCATGGAAATAGTTCTTCATGTCCTTATTCCTCAGGGGGTTAGCAGATCAGCTAGCTAGGAAGGCTTGGGCCTGTATGAGAATGTCCAACAGTCTTTTTCACATTGCTTAGTACGTAGCTTGAACCTCAGCAGCTAGATGTTGGTCATTATTTGCCTTGACTTGCTGAGACGTGCGTGGTCAAATCATAGAGGCAGGACTATGGCCTATTTTTCTGGGATATAGAATGGTAAAGCCCAATCGCTAGTTGGCTACTCTAAGGTTCTAGTTGATGCTCACTCAGCTTCAAGAGGGTTGTTAGGTTTTTGTTTGTTGGGCCTTGGACCACCATCCCATTAAAAAAAAAAAAACTAGCTTTCCTTTTTCAAAAGATCGAAGGCCAATGCTATTCAGATCACCTTAAATTGCTAAGTTGACCACCCTATTTCAAAATTCCAACTTTACTCTTAAAACAAAAAAATTTCAATTTTGTTTGTTGGGTCATTCGACAGTTATCTACCGAAATATTTATGATTATTCAACAGTTATCTGTTGAACATTGGTGGATTATTTGGTGGATAACTACCGAATGGAAATGAAAAGGCATTCGACAGTTATCTGCCAAAATATTTGTATTTATTCGACACTTATATGCCGAACATTGGTGGATATTTCGGTAGATGACCACCGAATGAATCTGGGTGATTTTATCATGTTTTTGTAATAAAGGGTAAAATAGGAAAAAAGTTGAAAAAATTTTATTAGAGTGGTCAATTCAGCACAAAAAGGTGATTTGCATAATCTCCCTCAAGATCGAATTGGCAAGCATGTCAGTATAATGGGGTCTTCTATAGGCAACCCCTCCCTAAGAAGAAAAAAAATATGCAGCCCCAGGCCCCCATCCCACCCGATTACCCCCATTCCCCCAGCCCATCCTTCACTCTCCAGGCCCTGGCCTCTCTCTCTCTCTCTCTCTCCCTCCCTCCCTCTGCTTTATATGAAAATTATAAGCATGCTTTTTTATATATATATATACATATATATAGTTCCATAAGTATGCATGGATACAAGGAGCTTTATACTAATACTTTTTCGTTTCACATAAATAGCCAAAGTGAAGAATAAATAGCCTATGAAAGATATCACAATCATAATCAAACCCAAACCTATATACTTATTCCTTAACAACTAAATTAATTAGTATATGACCATATTATGAAACACCAAGTAGAATGTAATATAGATATATATTAATATTAACTAAATAGCTAAAGAGTTTTGCTTAATTATCTCATAACAGATTAAAGGCTAACATTTTTTTTTTTTCGTTCTTGTGGAGAATTTGTCAAGCAGTTGGTGTGCAATGCTGCGGAGTAGCTTTGTCTTTGTCATTAGGCTAATGATTAGTAAATTAAAGTGATTCAAAGAACAAAATTTATTTTTAACTTTTTCTTTTAAGTTTGATGATCACTTGGTGTTGTCATTTCATCCAACACATATGTGGAAGAAAAAAATTTAAGTTAAAACGAATTAGGGAATACAACCTCCAACTTCTTCGATTACACATAATTAAAGATCACCTCCAAGTACTCGAGGTGTCTTTAACACGACACTTGCTCGTAAGTACCAACAGCAAATTAAAAAGCCAGCACATCGATAATGAAAAACAACATTACCAAGCTAAATGCATTTATGCATGCATGATTATATTACAAGAACTTGGTGATTATCTTTATTAGACACACATGAAACGACGGCGTATGATGCACACGCACACTACCTTACTTAGCTACGTACTCACATAGAAGCTGTTGTTGGTGGATTAATCCAAACAAGATGGTTTTCTGGGAAGAAATGGCAGACTGGAGAGGAGGCACCAGCTTTGATTCCCAGCAAGCGAAACAAAGCGTGGTCAGGGTCCCAATCAGATGTGTCCATGTGGCAAACAGCCACGGCATCCACCTCATCTCCATTCTCACCTCCCAATGCAACCTTGAAGAACCTGGTGTCACCCTCAAAGTGGTGGCAGAAGAAAACAGCATAAGGGTAAGGGACCGGATGGCAAAAAACCATTTTGGAAGCCAAGACCTGTCTGGGCTCTTCCAAAACGGTGTAGTTTTGTGTGATGGCAGCTGAGGTTGTGGGGTGGGTGGTAGAGAGAATGTTGAAGCTGATCCCATATGAGTCAATGATCTTGCGAACAAAAACCATCATGGACTCGAGAGATGTGGCACAGAACTTGGTCTCCCCCTTGATGGGTTTCATCTCGCATTGCTCGAGTGTGTACGCCATATGCTTGGCGTCTCGGGAATCATGTGGAACTGAAAAGAGTTGGAGAAGGTGTGGGAGTTGGGGAGTTGAGAATGGAATGGAATCGGCTACTTGTTTGGGCAAGAAAGGAGTGTGGTCTTGTTTGGGAAAGTTGAGCGTCATTATCTTGCCTTTGTACAAGTCATCAAATGTGAAAAAGCCTTGCTTGAATGCTTCTGTGTGATCCATTGGAGATGACGATGAATGCGTATGCATGTGATGATGTTCATGTTCCATTGCTCCATCTTGGGAAGGTGGATGCACATGCATATGCTTGTGAGGTTTACACTTCGTCTTTTTGGTATCGTAACTCGTTACGTAAGGAGTTTTGACTTCTTTCTTGGTTCTGTAACTCGTTACGTAAGGAGTTTCGACTTCTTTCTTGGTTCCGTAACTCATTACGTAAGGAGTGTTGACTTCTTTTTTGGTTCTGTAACTCGTTACGTAAGGAGTCTTGACTTCTTTATTGGTTCCATAACTCGTTTCGTAAGGAGTCTTGACTTCTTTCTTGGTTCCGTAACTCATTACGTAAGGAGTCTCAACTTCTTTCTTGGTTCCATAACTCGTTACGTAAGGAGTCTCGACTTCTTTTGTGCCTTCTTTGGTTCCATAACTTGTTACATAAGGAGCCTCACCCTTAGTTTTGTAACTCGTTACGTAAGGAGCCTCGACTTCTTTCTTGGTTCCGTAAGGAGTCTCAACATCTTCTTTGGTTCTGTATCTCATTATGTAAGGAGTTTCGTCTTGATCGTTCATGCCTTCTTTGGTTCCATAACCCATTATGTAAGGAGTCTCATCTTGATCGTTCGTGCCTTCTTTGGTTCCATAACCCATTATGTAAGGAGTCTTGTCTTGATCGTTCGTGCCTTCTTTGGTTCCATACTGGGTTATGTAAGGAACCTCAACTTCCTTTATGCCTTCTTTGGTTCCATATTGGGTTTTGTAAGAAGCCTCTACTTCTTTTGGTGTGGTTCCATATGCAGTTATGTAGGGCGCATCTCCTTCTTTTGGCTCCCGAGTGGAAATGTAACTAGTTACATATGGTTCCTCAGCTTCTTTTGTACTTTCTTTAGTTCCATAATTTGTCATGTAACGCTCGCTCACCTCCAGTTCTTTCATGCCTTTTGTAGGTACATCCCTTGCTCCATTGGCGTCACGACACTACATTTTAATGATAAGACATAGTAAAAATTAGGGTTCTATTTTGATACATGGTGACATAAATGAAGCTTAATTAATTGGGAAAAAAGACGATAAAGATTACTCTATATTTGGATATACATAGTCATGAATAATATTACATAATTTATACAATTTATTTATGTTTATTTTAATTCATCGACATCTATAATATATTATATATATAGTAATATTGTCAAGTAAATCATAAATTAACTTGGATAACCAAAGTTATCATAAACTAATATTCAATTTGATAACTAAAAGTTATATGATTTGCATTTGTGAGCTAGGCACCAATATTAGTAGATGAACATGATTTTGATCAAATTGAAAACATATATTAATAATGAGGATGAAAACGATAATAAATATATAGATATATCCAAGTAAAACTAAAACCTTTAAAAAGCTTCGGATGCTTCTATTTAAGTGTGAAAGATGTATATATGTGCTTCACCATATATATACAATTCTTACTGCATTAATTTGTTGATAAAAATAGTCAAATACGTAGAATCAACAAAAATGCCTTTATCTATTAATTATACTAGAAGTATATCCTACACATGCAATTTATGTGCAATGAGATAAAGTTGATAGTAGAAAGTGGTAAAATGGAGATGTGAGTACGTAGTGAAATGAGAGTGGATTAGTTGAAACTTGAAAGTGGGGTAATATGTGTACTATATTATATAGTCTTCAAATTTATTATCAAAATACCAACTAGTTATTGGTCTAATGTTGTTATTCTCCACTTTGTTGAAAAATGTCCTAAATTTGATTACATTCTTTTAAATAAATAAATAAAATCATTATCAACTTTATTTAAAGTAACATAGGTATATAAATGACATTTTCCAGATTCCCAAAGGAGTATTAGGGCCCGTTTGACACTGCTTTTTAGAAGCATTTTTATTTTTAACGCTTTTATCAGAAGTACTTATGTTAAGAAGCACATATAAATTTTTATAAAACTTCTAAGTTGTTCATGCAAAAGCACTTGAAAGTGCTTTTTGAGAAAGCACTTGTCAGGTGCTTCTCAAAAAATCCCTTAGAAGCGCTTTTATAACTCAGAAGCACTTCTAATTATTTTTGTCAAACGTTATCAAAAGTGTTTTTATTAATTTGAAAGCGTTTTTGACAATTTTAAAACCAGTGCCAAACAGACCCTTAGTCTTTATTTGAGTAATATATTTACCAAGAAAAAGGCTAATACATTTTTTTCAAATTAAAAAAGAGAGTATATGTTACCTTTTTTTGTATAAAGAAAAAAAAATTTAAGAGAGACGACAATTTATTACTAGCTATAGCTATATTGTAATTAAACAATAAATCATACATATGTTAGTCAATCTTACATATCTTACATATATAATTAAGTCTTAGCTAAGCAAGTGGTTGGTCTCACTTTTATTATTGATGCAATCAAAAGTTAGTACAAATAATTTTATTATTCTATTAAGTACTCCCATATTAGTTAGTAACTAAAATTTGAAGTACAAGAAACACCAAATGTTATTCTAATTTTTAAAATTTCAATTGATGTGGCAATATATATTTTATCTATCTATAATTAGGCACTTTTTGAATCTTAATTATTTATAACATATGTAAAACATTGAGTAACTAAAAGTTTGAGAAAACAATTAGTGTCTCTAATATATAGATAACTCATGGACAGCCAAAACATATTATGTTGTGAGACAACTTATATATGGATGGAGGAGGGCCACTTGAATTTGTCCCAATTTAGTACTCCTCCTAAAAGATATATATAAGATGTGGACTTATTTGGAAGTGTTTATGTAGAAAGCGCTTGAAATTTATAAATTTTTTTGAAAAACAATTCAAATGTTTCTTGTTAATATATTTGAAAGCGTTTTCTAAAGAAGCACTTGAATCCAAAATCGCTTCTTATTTTTTTTTGCCAAATATAAACAAAAACGTTTTTGACTATTTGAAAGCACTTAAACCTTCTAAAAATACTGATAAACAACCCATAATATATTTTGCCACGCTAGTTAATGAATACCACATTACCACTTTAGCTGTAGATTAAAAAAAGAAAACACTATGTATTTGTCAAAAAAAAACTTGTACGTAGATTGCACAGCTGTGACAGACTAGGTAGGTAATTAGTTCTAAAACTAATGATAGTTATTACTACGCACAGATATCAAAGCAAATAATAATTTATTGTGCATGGTTACTTATAGTAAGTAGTGTTAGTGTAAGATTATGATAAAAAGCAGTAGCAAGCTTAATTTAGTGAGAAGTTGATGAAAATTATTACCACTAAGAAGAGAATGTAGAAGATGATGATGAATCGAAAACCCATCTTTCTTTTTTCTGCTTAATGAGGCTTAATTTATCTGTGGCTTTCTAGTGAGAGTGTGAGGGCTTTTTATAAGCATCGGAGAGCTAGCTTTCAAGTGGATATTAATTTAATAGATGGGTATTCGTGCTTATCAGAAAATAAAAAACAACAACAAAAACGAATAATGCAAGACCTTGACCTTTCGCCCGTAATTCGTGGAATTAACTTCTATTAATGAATAAAGGATGACAAACTAATCTTACCTAAAGATCGAGAGATTGATAAAAGACCCAAAAAAAAAAACAAAGAGAGACCAGACTTAAAAGAATACGGCGTGATGATAATATCATAAGCAAGTAATGCAACTGAGACCAAAATAACAAAATTGTTAGACTCCTTCTCTTCTTCTGTTCATTTCAATTTCCATAGAGGAGTTTCATAATTAGAATTGTTCGTTTCCTAGATCAGCTTTTTAAATATCAATTTTGTGAAATATTAATCAAATAAAAAGTCGTTTAATTATCTAAAAATTATAAAATATAAAAATGGCAAATTTAACTATTACCAAAATTGTTTATTTATTTATTTATTAACAGTTAAATGATTAAACGATTTTGGTTGATTTTTTTTTTTTCAGAAATTGTCTTTAAAGGGCAACAAATAAATTAAGCCTCATCAAGCAGTAAAAAGAAAGATGGGCTTTCGATTCATCATCATCTTCTACATTATCTTCTTAGTGGTAATAATTTTTAAGAAGAATTAGAATTCAGTCCATTTTTATGAGTTTTTCTTATACTAAGAACAGTAGTGATTTAAATTTTTTAATTAAATTTTTTTATTTTTCTTCTTTGACGACTTTATGTTAGGTTTTAACTCCAAAAATTTCGTCAAAAATGACCAAAAACTTGCAGGGTTACCAAAAAAGACATGAGGAATGACTTTCTCCTTGAGATTGTCGTTCTACGCCTAATGACCCACATGAAGTTTAATGAACGCACGAAAACGTAATTTCAGTGCACACTTAGTTTAATTTCATCAAAAGTGATCCAAAACATATCTGATTGACAAAAAACTACAATTAATGCTAAGTAAACAATTCTTTCTTTTTTTATTTAGGTATCAAACAACCAAGACCAACGATGGAGCTCTACGGTTTCTTCAATTAGGAGTATAGTATATGAGGCTTATGAGCCCAGATTAATTAAGATGTATATAAAAAACTATGAGAGATCCCAAAAACACATCCCCGCGAGAATTGACTCCACATGGTGGTCATGCAATCGATCTTAACTAATCTCGAGGTTCATTAAGAACTGGTAATCCCTAACAAAACTTTTAATTTGGGCTTAAGCAAATTTCAATTATGTACGAGTTTGTATATACAATTACTTTCCTCTCATAACACTTTTGTAAATTAAGCTAATCACATGGGAATAGTGTAGATCCCAAAGAAAAAAAAAATTAACCACATACAATAATTTTTTATTTGGATTTATACTCTTTTTTTTTTGGCCATTGGATTTATATTCATTAAAGTTAGTAAATTTGTGCACTTTTTTTTTTGGCCATGAGTAAATTTGTGCACTTGTTTACCTTCTAATGCATGTGTAATCCACTATATATTTATAGACAACATTGCTCATAAATCTAAGGCAAAGTTCTACTGCAGAGGACTTTAACCCTTATGATTTTTTATTTTTCTGTGCCATGCATGCATAATCATACACATTAAACAGCAAGTGCACTTTAATAATAAAAGAAAAAAAAACAGCAAGTGCAAAAAAAAAATGATAATTAAGCAATTATGATTAATATCATAGCACTCTAAAACTAATTTGTTAACAAATTAATACGACTAATTGTTCTTTTTGAGCCTACCACATACCTAATCTCAAAAACCAAGCTGTCCATTTTTTAGGCCCCATCTTAAATATCATAATTGTAAAAAATCAACAAAATATATTAAAAATCATTTTGTAATTTAACTGTAATCAAATAAATAGACGAACAATGTTTTAATGAAATAGCTACATTCAATTGCCAAAAAAGAAAAAAAGACGAACATTGTTTTCGATAAAAGAATATCAAAGGTTGTTATAATAATCGCTAAATGATTTCCAATTTTGAAATTTTTTTTACAAAGAGAATCGTCAAAGTGGAACGTATAAAATGAATAGTTCGAATTATGAGATTACATCGTGTGGTATGCCTAAAAGAGTGGTTAGCTTCGTATTAACTTACTAACAAATTAGGTTTCGAACATTTTTGTAATTAATATATCAAATTTATATAAAAAAGCCAATTTTTAGATTTTACAAGAGGAAAAGCGTTTTATCTTGTCTTATAGAAGTTGAAAATTATTTACATGATGATTGCTCATAGTGTTCATTTTTACAAGTTATAAACTTAATTATAATATAATGATGGTGTTTGCATTTGGTTTAATTGAAACTAACGCACCTCTTCGTCTTTCATTAATCAGCTGCATGTCTCGTATATATCCACATTTAACAAGAAAGTACATTTACAAAAAAAGAGTAATGTTCTCTACTTCTCTTGTGATTATTATATGTTGTGATTTGTGAATGATAAAATGAGTGCTGCTATTTTGACCACTTCAAAAAATATATACTTTTTTTTTTTAATAAACTATTCAAAATCCCCTAATTAGAGCTTAGTTATTTCAAAACCTACACCCTTATTAAAACTAATTCAAAACCCCCTATTAGTCACTTAAACTCGCCCAAAACCCCATGGTCAACTAACATCCACCTATGTTTGACCCACATTTTTTTAAATATTCATATTATAATCTTGTTATTCAAAATCAGTTTTCTTTTTTAATTTTCTCATCCTCACGCTCTCTCTCTCTCTCTCTCTCTCTCTCTCTCTCTCTCTCTCTCTCTCTCTCATTCCCGCACCTTCTCTGTTCTCTCTCCTCCGCGCGTGGCGATTTTGTAGCATGTGGCGTCGTCCGGCAACGGTTGCCAGCAAGACCACCACCATCAGCTTCGTCTTTCTCTCCTCTTCCTCCTTCTGTGATCACTCGCCCCTAATCAAGGCCAAACAGCCCAGATCGCCGCGATTACGATCGGTGGTGCTCGCCAGCGATCTGCCTTTTTCGGCGGAGTTGGAATGCCAAACCACTCAAGCCTTCTTCCTCTCGACGTCCTGAGCACGATGGTGTGCTCGGATTCTCCATCCAATTAGCCACGGCGGCAGATCGAAGCCACAAAGGTCGCGGCTTCTCCGCCGGCGATCTGCCTTTTCTAGCAGCCATTTCCGCCGAGTCAGGTAGCTACCTTCTTCACCTCGTTGTGCTCTTCAATTATATGTATTTGGATTGGTCCAATTGTTGAAGAAACAAGAAAACCCAAATCAAACCTCACGACCACTGAGGCTGCTCCGCCGCGAGTGGTGGCGATTAAAACTTTATTTTATTTATTTTTTAGTATGTGAAAATTCAGTTTCTTGGATAGGGAGCTTTAAGCCTACATTTATTGATTAAACAGTTTCAGTTCGTGAAACATGAGTTTTAAATGAATTTTGAATGAAATTATGGTTCTGAAATATAATGAATCAAATTTGCAGGTAGAAACAGATCGAGTCAGTGGCGACTGTTGTGTACTCGTCACGCGTGAGGTGATCGGACGACGTTGTATAGGGTTTCAGTTTCACTAAATTCAATTTCACTGAATTCATTTTCAGTGCATTTAGTGAACTGAATTTGAATTTAATGAATGCAATGAAACGGAATTCACTGAAATTGAATTCAGACTGAAACTGAATTTAGTCTATAGTAAAACACTGAATTGATATAATTGTTATTTTTTGTCAAGTAAAGGTGTAACTATTTTAGTGAAGGTGTAATTGTTTTTTAATTAAGGTGTAATTGCATTTTAGTCAAGGTGTAATTGTTTATTACTTAATTCAGTTTCAGTAATTCAGTTTCAATTCAGTGTAACTGAATTTCTGAAATTCAGTTTCAGTGTAATTGAATTCTTGAAATTCAGTTTTAGTATAACTGAATTCTTGAAATTCAGTTTTAGTGTAATGAAATTCAATTTCAGTGTTTGATTTTAGCGAAATATTGAGTTTTAGCAAAAACTTCAATTCCAAAAAAAAAAAAAAAAACACTTTTTCACAAAAATTCAGTTACAATGATGTCAGCATGTGTCAGCGCGCGTCAGCATGCGTTAGCGTGTGTCAGAAGGGTAATTTAGGATTATAAGTTATATGGGATTTTGAAAGAGTTTTTAGATGGGTGGAGGTTTAGACAAATTTTTTAAGTGATTAGGGGGTTTAAAATTAGACACTATTTTTTTTTTATCACTCTCCTCATTTCCTTCCCAAATTTTCCTATTATACTCTTAACATAAAAAAATAAGAAAAACCCAGCCATCTCTCGCTGGCGACACCTATGTCCCTATGTCCACGGCTAGCGACCTCCCTCCATCTCTCCTCTTTCTTTCTCTCTCCCTCTATCTTTTTTTTTTTTAAATTAATTATAAATAAACTCAAAAGGGATATATGATTTTGGGTAAAACTCAAAGGTTTTTGGCTTTCAATTTAAACCCATTTTAATTGATGCCACATTGGATTACTATCCTTCTATAGGTTTTGATGAGTCACCCTATTACTCAACAGCCCTATATTCTCTTATATTTTCAAATAGTAACTTTCAATGTTGAATTAATGAATACCATATTTTAAGCAATTGTCAATTAACAATTATGATTAGGACAATTAAATTTTTTCCATCTCAAGTAGTAATTTTGAATTTTGAATTTTCTTACATAATTGTTGTGTGTCATCATTTTTCAAAAATATATGCATCTGTGTGTTTGTATATTTTTCTTAGAACTTCTAATAACAAGGTAAATAAAATTGTCATCCTTCTTCTTCAATTATCTTCTTATTCTTTCTTCTTTTTCTTCTTGTTGCATCTTTCATTATCTTTTTTTTTTTTTGGTCCTGATTTAGAGGTATAATTTTCTCCTTCTTTATGTCTACTTCTTGTTCTTACCTTTTTTTATTTTAACTTGAGCGAAATGTATCTTCTCCTTCTTTCATCTTTTTCTTTACCTGAACCAAAGGTATCTTCTTCTTATTTATTTGACCTGATCTAGAAATTTCTTATTCTTCTATCTTTTTTTACTTGTGTTAGAGATGATGATACTTTGCACTTTTGAGTTTATATACCTATTTTGGGTGGGGATACCTTTGGCTTATACATTTATGAGGAGGTTGAATTTTTAGTGGAGTTGAGTACAGAGTTTAGATGACTATTTGGAATGTGTTATGTGATGTTCTTTAGATACTTGATGAAATGTTGTTATGAATTTTTTGTCAACTTGTACCTTATGGGGAGATTGAGAAAGAACAATAATGGTTTAAGGTTGGAGATTGGGTACATGAGTTTGTATATAGGGATATTACACAAGTAAAGGTTTTGTTACCTATAGATTAGGTAATGAAATTAATATAGTTATGCTTTTTTTTTTTCTTTTTGTGTATTATTGCATGCATTGTATGACTATGTAAAAAGATTGTGATTATATACCTTAGGAATAGGTTCGTATTTGTGTTGACTTTATTACCTTTTTATTTTCTTAAATTTTGGAGACTTACTTTTTCATTTTTCTCTATCTATATAGTAGGTAAATTATACGTATATAGTTTATTACAAAATATATATATATTTGGTGTTTGACGTGCTCATGATAGTTGTGTATTTGGATTAAATGTAGGTGCATCATAAAATATTAGGGAATAAAAAATTTTAAAATTTAAAATTAAAAGTAATAAATGCCTAAATTTATGGATTCTTAATTAATTTCCATTATTTACCCTAGGTAAAATAGACATACAAAATTAAGAAATAGGTGTAAATCGAAAACAAAAAACCCTTGGGTTAAATCTAATAGTCATTCTACTGTTTGGGCTTAAATCTCTCTCTCTCTCTCTCTCTCTCTCTCTCTCTCTCTCTCACACACACACACACACACACGTACACCGGACCATCATGGGCGGCCAACAATACCATCGACATTCACATCGGTAGTGCAACGACCTCTGGTCTAGAGGTTGATGGTGTTACAGGCCACCATGGTGGTCCGGTGAGGGAGGGATAATATAAAGAAAGAAAGAGAAAGAGAAAGAGAGGATTAAAAGTAAAAAATAACTAATACGTCTCACACTTCATATTATGTTATCAAATTATTAATCTAAACAACATACACATTTACACAAAAATTCATACAATAAAAAATTTAAATTGCCAGCACTACGATCTAACATATCAAATTATCCAATAAGAAACATTATTTTGGTTGGTGGAAATTAAATACTATTGGGCCTCATTGTTGCATAGGATATGATTAGATATGATAAATAGCTAAATTTATATGTATTCAAGGAAAAACATGGAGGGTGTCTTCTAACTTGAAGGAAGAAGATGAGAAGAAGATGAATTATTTAATCCCACCATTTTTGGGGGGATTGGAAGGGATAAGTCTCCCCTTATGATTAATCTATCTTAATATATCTTATTTCTTCAAGTTATAAACTTCTTCCTTGAATACACATGAATTTAGCCATTTATCTTATCCAATCTTATCATATGCACCAAACGAAGTCTAGAGTGCTATTTCATTAATCACTGTATATGATCAGTGACGTAGCAGGATTGATGTGTAGTTTTAGCTACTCATGCCATATGCATTGAAACTTGAAAGCAACAGCCCAGCTTCTTGGGCGCTTGGCTTGATCAATTTCAACTCTTCAATAATGCATGCTATTTGTATTTTTAAAGGGGAAAATTTTAGCTAAAGGACTCTAACTATATCTCATGTCTCTATTCAGGACATGAATTTCACTTTGTGTCAACTGATGACTAAAACTTTTATTTTGTGTCAATTAAGAACTCTGTTTTTTTCAATTTTTATCTGAACTTTGGTCCAACATTGAACCCATCAAACCTCCACCAAATCTAGCAAACTTATAAAGCTATGCATCTCATCTTTACAACCACATAAATATCACTCAAATCGGATATCTACAACTCCAAATAATCGCCCCAAAATAGGTTATCTGAAACTATCCAATTAAACCTCTGGGAAAATATCTTGAAAATTAGACAGTTTCGGGTACCCTACTTTGAAGCCGATTATCTGAAGTTATAGAGGTTCGATTTGAGTGATTTTTATATGGTTGTAAAGAAGATATGCATATTTTTAAATTCAGTATAATTTTCTGAACTTGGTGGAGGTTTAATGGGTCTAACGTCAGACTAAACTTAAGATAAAAACTGAAAAAAAAAAAAAAAAAAAAGTTCTGAATTGACATAAAATGAAAGTTTCAATTCTCAATTGACACAAAGTGAAATTCATATTCTTAATAAAGACATGAGGTATAGTTGGAGTCCTTTAACTAAAATTTTCCATATTTAAAGATATATGCAAGCCTCTATTCCAATGCTCTTAGAAAGTAGAGTTAGAGACCATATTTTATGCTAAACAAAGTTTTTAATTTTATTCTTTTGAGGTTTGGAATCCTTAATTAATTTAATATTGTTTCTAAAGACGTTGCTTAGAGGCAAATAATAATAAAAATGAATAAAACATAGCTACACATAAATTTGCAGGAGCGTAACTTTAGCCTTCAATCACTGATCCAATATCCTCAAAGGCTCAAACTTAGACACGGTGCACAAGAGTCCATGGAAATGCCTCGGATCTTAGGACATGGCTGATCACTCTGGTTTCAGTAAGGGTGTGTAGGGGCTTTTTATAAGCATTGGAGAACTTTCATGTATATTATCTAATAGATATTCGTACTTGGCAAAAAAGAATAAAGATAATGCAGCATATATATATATATATATGCAAGACCCTTGACATTTCGCCCTTAATTCATGGTTAACTTCTATAAATCAAACATGATGATAAACTAATCTTACCTATATAAAGATCGAGATTAATAAAAGACCAGACCACGTAGAAGAATAAGATGATAAGTTTTTTTATTCTTTTATTAACATTTGTCGTGCATAAGTTTTGAACTTAAGACTAACTCCGATAAATGGAGGACTGAGTACCATTTACTAGACGAAATAATCATTGGTGAAAATAAGATTTTTTTTTTTTTTTGTTACATTGGAGGAAATCGAATCACCTCATCTTGCCTCACCACTTAGCTAACCTCAAAGGTTTGAAAATAAGATCTTTTGATTGCAAGTAATCCAACATATACCAAAATAAATCCCACAAGTTTATATTTGGATCTCTTCTAAACCTTATTTATTTTTAATAAAGAAAATATTGTGCACAAAAAATTTCTAAAGGTTAAAATATAAAATTGTAAGTTATACTTTGAAAATGTGCTATAAAAATTTAATGCGATTAGGAAAACTTTTGTTTTGGAAAAGGATAAAATCATTTGGTTCAATAATTTTCATCAGACCGTGAGTATTAGACAATTAACCCATTCAATAAGTTCCTGCAAAACCTATTATTTAATTAAGAGAAATTTGTACATTTACCACCCAAACTATAGAGGGTGTGTGCATTTTGTTATACTTAAGTTCACATACATAATGAAATACAAGTTGATTTATTACTGCAGACTAACAACCAGTAAGAAAAGAAAGAAACATACACGCAGCCATGGATGTCAAGCCTACTCCTGGATATCAAGCTTTCTGCTGGATGCCAAGTCTTCTCCTTCCAACTGATTTCCTTAATAGCTTACTCAATATGGGGCTGAGTCCTTAATGCAAAACGTATCAGTGAAAGCAGGGACTTGGTCCTATTTATATGCACTGCTGCAAATCAAAAGTCCTCCCATAAAAGAACTACTTGATTACAACATACACATAGCTGTAGAATAGAACTCCTAATTTATGTTCATATAGGATTCGATCACCCTACCATGGCAGACTCTTAGTCCTTGTCTAAGTTGAATCAGAATTAGACTAGGACAACTGATATTGATCTATTGTGGCCCTTAACTTGGACTACAAGTATGCTGAATTGTTGTTTCCTACTCCATATAGGATTAGTCCAATTAGGAAAACTTACATTCTCCCACTTGGACTAATCATTGATAAACAACAAGACATTATGCAAGCAGTCTAAGCCTTCCTTAGTGATCACATAAGCTCACACTAGATCAAATCTGCAACATGACTCGAGTAATTATCAAAACACATGGAACCATAGAAAAATCTTGCAGTACAGAAAAAGCAAGCATCCCATGACTACCAATGCATATTGAATAATTCCACTAGTCATCTGTAAGAACATAACACAATGTGTTGACCTTAAAATGATTCAAAAACTATAAGCACAACAGTCCTCTTTAATGATTCAAAACAGAATCTAACTATATGCTTTAATAAAGCTTATGCATTCAAAAGAAAAACACATTCCTTATCTGTCAATTAATTAAATTGATCAACACAAATTGAAACTGAAAACTCAATATAATTAAGGTTCTGGAAATGACAGAACTAAAAAATGGAAAACAGTAAGTTGATAAATGATGCAATAACTGGAAGTGCACTATACATCATTTCTGCAATTCTCAACAACCTGATGAGTTCACAACTCGAATCAACCAAAAACAAATTTGAAACAAAATGAGACAAAACTCCCACTAGTCTACTGCATCAAAAGACTCTAAGACCCCCATTCTTACAACATGTTCTTTAAAAATACCTATAGGCATAGCCTTAGTAAAGGAATCAGCCAACATGTTGTGTGTATCGATATTGGCCACATTGATCTCTTCCTCTCTAACCTTATCTCTCAGCCAAAAGTACTTGGGGTCAATGTGCCTTGACTTGGTTGATCTTCTATTATTCTTAGCAAAGAAAACTGCAGCTTCATTATCGCAGTAAAGTGTCATTGGTTTTGCTGGAGAATCCACTACTTGAGTTGCTAGGATAAAATTTCTCAACCACACAGCCTGTGTCCCTGCTTCATAGAGTGCCACAAATTCAGCCTGCATGGTTGAAGTGGTTGTTAGTGTTTGTTTTCCACTTCTCCATGCCACTGCTGCACCAACCAGCATGAACAAGTAACCTGAAGTCGATTTCCCTTCTTCTTTACTTCTAGCAAAATCAGAATCTGAGTAGCCAATGATTTCAAGTTCACTTGTTCTCTTATAAATCAGCATATAATCTTTAGTCTTTTGCAGGTATCTTAACACCTTCTTTCCTGCAATCCAGTGTGCCAAACCAGGATTGGTCTGATACCTTCCTAATATCCCTACTGCATAACCCAAGTCTGGTCTGGTACACACCATTGCATACATCAAGCTGCCCACCAATGAAGCATAAGGCTTGTCATGCATCTGTTCCTTTTCCAAACTAGTTCTAGGACATTGTCCCTTATGAAACAGGTCTCCCTTTTGCATTGGTGCTTCTCCAGGTTTGCAATGTTCCATAGAAAACCTCTTAAGAACTCTGTCGATGTAATTCCTTTGTGACAAACCTAAAAGGCCCTTTTCTCTATCTCTTTTAATCTCAATACCAAGCACAAAACCAGCTTCACCTAAGTCCTTCATCTCGAATTTCCTTGACAAGAAATCCTTAGTTTCTAGAAGTAGGTTCATATCACTACTTGCCAACAATATATCATCAACATACAAAACCAGAAAAATAAACCTGCTCCCACACACCTTAAGATAAATACATTCATCAAGCTTATTTTCTGCAAATCCAAAAGATGTTATGACAATATCAAATTTTAGATACCATTGTCTAGAGGCTTGCTTCAGTCCATAAATGGACTTTTGAAGTTTGCAGACTTTATTTTCATGGCCTTGAGATACAAAACCCTCAGGTTGTGTCATGTAGATGTCTTCCTGTAAATTGCCATTTAAGAAGGCAGTTTTTACATCCATTTGATGTAATTCCAAATCGAAATGAGCTACTAAGGCCATGATGATTCTAAATGAGTCCTTAGTAGAGACTGGTGAGAATGTCTCATTATAGTCAGTACCAAACTTCTGTGTAAACCCCTTTGCCACTAGCCGAGCCTTATGCCTTTCCACTTTCCCATCTGCCCCCCTCTTAGTCTTAAATACCCATTTGCAGCCTATTTGCTTCGAACCTTGAGGTAGATCAGTGAGTTCCCAAACAGAATTGTTGCTCATTGACTGAATTTCAAATTCCATAGCAGCCAGCCAACTGACTGCATTTGCACTACTGACAGCCTCCTTATAAGTTAAAGGATCATTTTCATTTTCTCCAACATTGTAGTTTATTTCCTGCAAATAAACCACATAATCCTCAGATATTGCAGGTCTCCTTTGTCTTTGTGACTGTCTTCTTGGCATTTCCTCACCTGCTGGATCAACTTGAGCATTGTCAAGATGGAGTTCTTGATGATCCTGGTTATTCATCACATCAATATCAAGATTTTCATCCTGAACCTGGAAGGGTAATGGCTGATCTGAAATTGATAAGGGATCTGTCACTAAACCAGTTACATTTATAGGTTCCTCTACAACTTCTTCTACCAATTCTTCAAGGAAAGAACCATTATAATCCTCACTTTGCCGTGGTTCACCATCCTCAATGAACTTGGCTTTATTGGTTTCTAAGATTCTAGTATGATAATGAGGGCAGTAGAATTTGTAGCCTTTTGAGTGTTCTGGAAAACCAATGAAATAGCCACTGACAGTCTTCGGATCTAGTTTGCCTAATTGAGGATTATAGACCTTAGCCTCTGCATTGCAGCCCCAAATAAGTAAGTGTGATAAGCTAGGCTTCCTGTTAGTCCAAAGTTCATAAGGTGTCTTGGGAACAGACTTGCTGGGCACTCGATTGCAAATGTAGTTAGCAGTCTTCAATGCTTCCCCCCCTTAAAAATTAGGCAAAGTGCAAGTACTCATCATGCTTCTCACCATATTCAGCAGTGTCCTATTCTTTCTCTCAGCAACACCATTTTGTTCTGGTGTTCCTGGAGTCGTGTATTGAGCAACAATGCCACAAGATTCAAGAAACAGTGCAAATGGACCCTTGTGTTGACCCTTCTCATCATACTTGCCATAGTACTCTCCTCCACGATCTGACCTCACAACCTTAATGGTTTTTCCTAATTGGTTTTCCACCTCAGTTTTAAAAATTTTGAAAGTTTCAAGAGCCTTTGATTTTTTTGAAATGAGATATATGTNAGCCTTTGATTTTTCTGAAATGAGATATATGTAGCAGTACCTAGAGTGGTCATCTATAAAAGTGATAAAATAGTTGTTTCCACATATGGTTTTAATGGGGAAAGGGCCACAAATATCAGTATGTATAATTTCTAAGAGTTGTCCACTTCGGGTTGAACCTTTCCTTTTGGAGTTAGTCATTTTTCCCTTGATACAAGCTACACAAGTTTGAAAATCAGTAAAATCAAGGTCTGGTAGCAGGTTGTCTTTAGCTAGTTTAAGCAATCTCTCTTGTGAAATGTGACCTAGTCTTTTATGCCACAACATGGATGAGTTAACATTAAATTTGGTTCTTTTAGTCCCCACATTACTCTCAACTAAAAAGGTTTCAGTTAAGTAGGTACACTGTAATTGCCAATAATCATCCACAAGTATGGCACATCCAACATAAACAGAATTATCAAACAAGGAGAATTTATTAATGTCAATACTAGATGTCATTCCACACTTAATCAACTTTGAAAGGGAAATCAAATTCCTTCTTATAGAAGGCACAACCAGAACATTGTTTAATTCCAAAATGAAACCTAAATCCAACCTAAGCCTAATGGTTCCTATGGCTTGAACTTCTACTGGTGCTCCATTGCCAACGCAGAGCTTTGCTTCTTCCTTACTTGGACTCCTCCTTCTTTCCAGCCCCTGCATAGAGTTGGCAATGTGCACAGGTGAGGCAGTGTCTAACCACCAAGAAAACACAGGTAAGTTAACTAAATTTGATTCTAGCATTGTAAAGACAGTTTTACCTCTTTTAGTTTTCCATTTCTTGTACCTATGGCAGTCCTTCTTCATATGACCCTCCTTATTGCAAAAATAACACTTGAAAACATTGCTTTGGTTGACCTTAAGGTTGGATGGTGTAGGATTGTTAGAGGTGGAGGCTTTGGCAGTATGATGAGCATTTTAAACTTCTT